>PVJD01012792.1:23657-37761 GCA_004026545.1 Mormoops blainvillei | reverse complement strand
TCGCCTCCCAGCCTCCTCCTCTGCTCCCTCTGCCCTTCCTGCCAGTTTCAAGTTCCAAATGCCCTTCACAGGGGTCTCTCGGGAGCCGGGCACCGCCACTTCGTCCTCACCGGGACCCTGAGTGGCAGAGGTCAGCAGGACCATTTTACAGATGAGAAAAGCTGAGGTTCGGAGAGCCCAGGGGCCTCTCCTGGGTCACACGGCTGGGACGTACAGAGCCGAGGCTCACGCAGGCGTGCTGGACTCCAAGGCCGGTGCTCTCCCCTGTGACGCATGGCCTGTCCCAGCCTGGGACCACCCTCCCTCTCTTGAGCCTTCAGCCCATTCTCAGCGGCTCTCGCCTGGACCCCGCACAGCCTCCCCCGGGCTTCCAGCTGCTCTCCGCCCTTCTGATCCACCCGCACCATAACCAGGCATGCTGTGTGCCCGACACGTGTGCCCGACACGTGTGCCCGACACGTGTGCCCGACACGATCAGGGCACTTTGCAAGTGTCATCTTGTTTACTCCTGGCGGGACCGTTTCAAGTCCCTTTTACAAAGAAGGAAACGGGGACACAGAGGAGAACGCGACTTGCCCAAGGTCACCAGCTGGAAAAAGGTAGAGCTGAGATATAAAAACCAGAGCTCGCTTGTCCTGTCCCCGTGCTGCTTTGCCACTGCCAGATTAATCTGCCTGAAGCACAGCTCTGGGGAGGCCTCTCCCCTGCTCGGCGGCCTTCCGTGGCCTGACACCCAAGGCCTCCTAGACTCCAGCCTCGACGTGCACTGAGCTTCTGGGTGTCCCCAAGCACACTCTGCATGCACCTTCCCTTCCCTCTACCATTTCTCCCAAGCTCACTCCTACTCATCTTTACAGCCAAGTTCATGGTCATCTCCTCTTAAAGCTTCCCTTGAAGCACCTTTCCCCACTCACAAGGTGGTGGTTCAACCTCCTCTCTGGAAATGCTCCCTGATCACCTGGTCTAGCTGGTATCATAGTAATGAACTTGGCAGTAACCCCAACTACCGCGTGGCAGGCCCCTGGGGACCTGGCCCTAGCTCTGTCATTACAGCCTGCTGGGGACAGATGAGGAAACAGGCCTGGAGAGCTGGAGTGACTTGCCCAAGGTCACACAGTCAGCGAGCAGCCCAAACTGTGTCACTGTGCCCAGAGTTGCTGCGTGGCAACACCTCTCATGCTTGTCTAACTCACCCATGGCACTGAGTCTCTCAAGGGGGCAGATGGATCGGCTTTCACCTCTAGATTGCTCAGCTGCAGACATTCAGACATGGACAGTCTCAGCCGTGCCCTGAGGCGCTCAGGGAAATCCCAGATGGCAGAGTCTGGGCCCTTTCCAAGAGCCCGTGAGGCTCAGAAGTCAGGCCAGAGCTGGCATCGCTGCCCGTGGTTCCTGACATGCTCCCCACTGGCTGGGGGATCAAAGGCACCAGCCCTCCTTGAAGTAGAACCACACAGAGGGAGTCGCGGTCCCTGGGCTGGTGGATTCCATGGCCTGGCCCGATGCCTAGTACTTCCACTATTAGCCCTTGAAGAACTCTCTGAGAGCATAACTGGGCAGGCTCTGGGATTCTGGGGCAATCTGAGGGAGGACAAAGGCCCCAAGGGCGGTACAGGATTTCTGGGTACTAGGGAAGGTGGGGGCTTGAGTGCCCGCTCTGTGAGGGCAGGGGATCTTCCGTGACCCCCCACTGCGGCCCACAGCAAGGCTCAAAGCCCCCGGTCTGGCACCTGAGGCCCTGCAGGTGAGACCCTGCCACTTTGCTTCCTTCATCGCTCAGACCCTCACTTCTGTCGGGGTGACCTTGTCACAAAACAACCCCACCAAGGTCCTCACAAAGCACCTGGTCCAAGCTGACCCACTGCACACATAGGGAACAGAGGGCCGAGAGCCACCCAAGAGCCACAGCAAGCCAAAGCAAAGTGACCTTCGGACAACAGCCTCCCCACCTCCGGGGGTCCCTGAAACCCCACATTTCCCCAAACGTCCAGGCTCCATACGGGTACCATCTGCTCAGAATAGCTTCGCTTGGTCATTGGAGGCTGATTAGATCCCTGACGAGCAACACGGGGGCCTTTGAGGAACGCAGATGGGGGGACACAGCCACGGTGACCCAGCCAGTAGTCTCCTCGACATGCCAAGCACCCACCTGGTGAGGGGGAGAAAATCGACCACAGAGTCCTTGGGGCTGCTCTGAGCCCCACCCACCCCCCTCCCCCACCGACATCACTGGCGCAGGCCCCTCCCAGCCAGCCCCGCGACCTTGTGGCCAAGGCCTTAACCCCACGCCCAGCCAGTGCCCCCTGCTCTGCTCACGGTTCACTCGTCCTCAGAACGGGGGCCAAGGAGCCCAGCAGTGAACCCATGCGCATGTACCGAGTGCCCGCTGTGTGCCAGGCACTGGATTAACAACAGCGAAAATGCCACCAACGGCAAACATTTCTCTAGGGATCTTGAGTGTTTTTGGCCAAGGAGCTTTCTGATCCCACCGTGTGTATTATCTCATTGAAACCTCGCAGCACACACCTGAGGCAGGGAGCCCGGAGGCCCCAGACAGAGGGTCCTGCGGCCGCACATGCCGAGCAGCCGAGGCAGCCCCTCTCACTGCCAGCTTTTCCTGCAACAGGGCCCAGGGTCTCTCGTTCTTTGTCCTCCGGGGGGAAGGAAAGAAAGAGGCACCTTGCCAGCAGGGGCCTGAGTGCCAGCACAGTCCACTGATGACTTAACGTTGACCTTCAGTAGAAATAAGAGACGCCATCCCAGCCCCTTGGATGGACATCGGCCCCGCGGCGCACTGAGTCTTCACTCAGCCTGTCGGAGAATTCAATCCTTTCAGGCCTGGTAATGTGGAGAGTCACCCCAGAACTTAAGCAAAGTTCTGTAAGACTGGCAGGTACTACCGTCACCCCCTACTGTAACTACTGTTACAGACAAGGAAACTGAGGCACCAAGAGCTGGTCCCAGGGCTCCAGTCACACACAGCCACCCAGGTTCATGCAGCTGGTATGTGGTAGGGGCAGGATGTGAACCGGCCTCTCGCTGACTCCAAATCCCACGTCCTCAGCCACGTGCCCCATGGGCCCCAGGCACAGGGCGCAGAATGTGAGGGACCCGGGACTGGCATGTGTTCGGGGGAATATTTGCTTTTCCCTTCTTGCCCACACCGTCTCCTCCCACACAGGCCTGGGTCAGCTGTGAGCTCAGGAGCGGTCCATCTGTCTGTGCCTAGCGGGGTCGAGAAGGGGGACGTTCCACCCCTGCCCGCGGCTGGGAAGGAAGGACCCGTCTGCGGGAGACAGTGGGAGGCAAGCGATCTCAAGAAGCCCAGTGAGCAGCTGAGCTGGAGCAGAACCGTAACTCTAACCCATGTCCCGGCTGCTCGATCCTGAGAAGACTGGAATGTGAACTGGGGGGACAGAGTCACTGGGGTAGGCATCATGCCGGGGGTCCCCTCGAGCCTGCCACTTCCCAGAGAGAAGAGTGACCAAACGAAGGGGCAGTGCCTGGCACCCAAGCAGGTCTCTCGGGGCAGCCTCCTCTCCAGGAACCAAAGCCAGAGGCCTGCACGGTTACCATGGCAACCACCGCCCTCCATCCTGTAGGCCCAGCTGACAGTCATGGTTTCTATAATTGGGGGGCTCTGGAAGGGTGGTTGGGGGTGAGAGTGCCAGATTTGTCTGGGGCAACCAAGTTTGTTTTTATTTTTGTTACATCGAAATCGAATCCATTTCCCGGCGTGGGCCTCGGTTGTCTAGATAAATCAAATGGAGAAAGGAGGCCGGGGGCTGTATCCTTCTGGACCAGGGATGCGGGGAAGCTGGGCTGGCCTCTCTGTGGGGGTCCCTTCCCTACTGGTCCTCAGTGGCTCCAAGGATGGGAACTCAGTCCTTGGGCCTTCACAGGCTGCGGACTGAGGTTCCAGACTCCAGTTATTGGTCCAGCTCTGCGCTCCTCTGGGGCCAGGCCCACAGGTGCCAGGGAGCGTCTCCTGCACCAGTGTGCTAAGGTGAACCAGGCTCACGCCTGCCCTGGAGGTGGCCCGGGTGTGTCCCTGTTCCAGGACCCAGTGTGATGGGAGGCCGTGTTGCCTACACTGTAGTAACAGTGGCTACGGTGTTGAATGTCAACTATGCTTCAGGCCCTGTGTTTTAAGAGGATATGTATTTGCTAATCACTCACTCATTCATTCATTCATTCATTCATTCAACTTATCTCTGTGAGCAATGACCACTGGAAAGCTTCTTGGCCGCATCTATTAAAGCAAAACAGAGGCCCATGCTAGGATCCGGCAGTGCCACTCCTGGGTCCATACGCTGGAGAAATGCTGACGTAACTCCACCAAAAGGCACACATTATTCATAAGAGCCCCAACCAGGGAATAACTGAAGTGCCCACCAACAGGAGAATGAGTCAGTGGCAGGTTTTAACTGGGGATGGTTTGACCTCCTGGGGACATGTGGCCATGTCTGCAGATATTTTTATTTGTCACAACCCAGGGAGGTAGGACACTGGCATCTAATGAGTAGAAAACAGGGATGCTGCTAAACATCCTGCAATGCACAGAACAGCCCCCCACCCCCCGCAAAGAATTATCCAGCCCCAAATGTCAACAGTGCCAAGGCTGAGAAACCTTGTGGTCTATCCATTGAATGGAATAGTACACAACAATGAGAAGGAACAAACTATCAATGCATGCAACAGCATGATGGCATTGAAGACCAAAGGGTGTGTAACCCCAAGTATACAAAGTGAAAAATCAGCCCTGGCCAATGTGGTTCAGTTGGTTGGGTATCGTCCCATAAACTGAAAGGTTGCAAGTTCAGTTCCCAGTCAGGGCACATGCCTAGGTTACAGGTTAGGTCTCAGGGTGCATATGGGAGAGAGGGAGGGAAGGAGGGAAGGAGGAAGGAAGGAAGGAAGGAAGGAAGGAAAAGAAAGAAATAAATCAGGCAGAGTTAGCCTACATGAACGAGGTCTGAGCAGCAATATCTTTGGGGGAGTATCCACTGGGGGTGGGGGCAGGGAGCTTCCAGGGCTAAGGACATCCTTCTTGGTCTGAGTAGGGTCACAGGAGTATGTCTATGAAAAGATGCCTTGAGCTGCACATTAAGATTTGAGCACTCTACCACACGCCTGTTTGACCTCAAGAAAAAGTGCAACAAAAAATAATGAAGTGCAGCTGCTGTAAGGAACAATAAAAATGCAACAATTAAAAAAACACAAGCACCTGCTGGGGCACCCGCTGTCATGAGCCCTTCACAATAACCCTGCAAGCGAGGAGTGTCACCCTTGTTTCACGAATTTGCCCAAGGCCACAGCTGGCGCGGGACAGAGCGGGGATTCGAGCCCCACACCCGTCTCCCATTTGTTTAAGCATGCGTTCTGCTCCTGCCCACGGCAGCCTTGGGAGACAGGCAGGCTGCCATTATCACACCCACTTGACAGATATGAAAATGAAGGTCCAGACATGGCAGGATTTGCTCAAGGTGACACAGTGGCTGACAGAAAGTTGCTTCATAAAGTGGACAGACCTGCTGGGCAGAGGGTCCTGAGCCTCTCTCCACTTACACGCCTCCAGGGACAAGGAGCCCCCCCACATGCCACGCGGCCCTGCCCAGGCTGATGGGTTCAAACTGCTCATAAGCTATGGAGCCTCCGTGGGCTGAGATCCCTTAGGGGGAGGGCTGAGGGAGTGAGCTTTCCCTTCCTTCCTTGTCCCTGCCCCCAACTCCACTTCCTCCCATCCCCATAATTTGAGAACTCATTGCATTTGGCCTAAGTCTCTGATTCCCAGATGTCCAGCAGGCCGCAGTGCCCAGAGCAGACAGCCGGAGTGGGGGAGGCGATGACGGGGAACAAGGGCTGCCAGTGTGGAAGAAAACCCAGGGTGGATGGTCCCTGGGGAGGCAGCGCCAGCCAGGAAGACGCTCCAGACGCCACTTCAGCCACCGCTGAAAGGAAGGGCCAGGGTCCCACTGCCTGGGGGCTGAGCCAGCCTCAGGAGCCCACCCACAGAGGAGGTGTGCCGGCAGGAAGCCTGCTGGGGTCCTAGGCAGGAGGTGCAGTCGCCTCCTCTGGGCTCTCTGTGGAGACGGAACGAGGTTGAGGGCTGGCTGGAGGCTGGTGACATTCTCCCTCAGCTCCTGGGGGCCTGTCCCCAGCCCAGACCTCCCCGGGCTGTCTTGACCACACACAGGCACACGTTCACATGGCATCCCTTCCTGCACTTGCACATGCTACCACACGTGACACCCCTCCCTAGGGTCCGCCAGGGCAGTGGCATCAGGGTGGCCCGCCCACTCCCCAGTGCCTCCTAGGGAAGCTCACGAGCGCCTTCTCAGAATAATGTCTTAAAGAGCATACTTTTTTTTTTAATGCTTAGGATTAGAAAGGGAGGAAGTCAGTTTTGTTAAAATAGTTGTCAAAATATTTTATTAAAAAAACAAATTTGTGATAGAGAAGTATACGTGCTTCATGGTCAACTCAGTGACTAAACAGAGCCTGTCGTGGGCCCGACACTGTGTGACTGTGAAGTAGTGATGACTGTCGGTGACATTCGGAGAGCTCTACAACAACCAGGATGTGACACGGCAATATCAGGATTGCTACAGCTGACAGTCACAGAGACTGCCACTAATCCCACTGTGGTTTTTCCGCCTCCATTTGTGATAGAAAGAAATGCTAAATTTCAGTGAGAGATCAGTGAAAACAAACATCCAAGTTCAGGAACCTCGACTTAAGACCTTTGTTCTAGAGACTCTCTCCCCCTTGAACCCCAGGGACACCACCACAAGGCCCTGGGCAGACCCTGCTCCCATTTCATAGGCTCTGCCCTTTAAATGTGGATCCTTCCTGGGCTCCCCAGCCCCCAGTCTCCGCTCACCTGTCCCTGCCCCCACACCCACTCCCAATGACCGTCCCTGGGCTGAGCAGTCAGTCCTGCATCTGTCCAGCCCCAGCCTGACTCACAGCTGAGCTGCAGGCCTCCCAGACGCAGCCCTGAAACATCCCCGGGAACCTCAAATGCATCATGTCCAAAACGTGTATGTCATGTTCTCCCCAGGCCACCGAATCTTCCCCCTCCACTTCCCACCCTCATGAATAAACCCCCAACCTACACCCATTCTGGGAGCTGCCCAGACTAGAACACTCTAGGTTCTCCCTCTCCCTCTTCCCCGCACCCACCTCAGAGCCCTATCTGGCCCACCACCTGAATCTCTCTGCCCACTCCTCGGCGCCCCCACTGCCCCCAGCAGGCGGCGCTCTCTCCCTCACCAGTCCCTCAACAGCTTCCTCCTCCAGCCTGGCCTCCTATGATACGTCCCCCAGGCAGCAGCCAGAGGGCTCCTCCGAAACCAAAGGCTTCTGTGCCCTGCCAGTGCCCTCCCACACACGCCTCCCAGAGGGTTTCCAAAGTCCTTGGCTTGGCATTCAAGGCCTTCCTGTAAGTGTTCTTGCGTAGACAGTTGGGAGTTGGGCAGATGAATGCGTGAATGTAAGGGTTCTGTAGGTGAATGGAGAAGAGCTGGAAAGATAGATAATGGACGGATGGACGGGTGCATGAGCAGGTGGGTGAATAACTGGATGGGTGGGTGGGAGCCTCCCCTACCACGCTCCTGGAGGAGCCAGGCACAGCCCTTGGGCACACTGCTCTGTCCACCTCCACCCCAGCCCTCTCCCCCCAGCCCAGTACCCCAAACCCCACGTTCATACTGCACACCACAGTGAGCCAAGCCTTCCCCTCCTGTTTTCCAATCTAGATGGAAACCGGTGCCCAGAGAGGCCAAGTCATTTGCTCAGTATCACACCGCAGTACACACCAGAGTCAGGATTTGAACTGGGGGAGACCAGGGGGAGACCAGGGGAGCAGAGCAGAGCTCCACAGGGCGGACGGGGATAGAATGTGGAAGACAGCCCCACAGGAGAGCCGGGGAGAGGTTAGCAGGAAGACATTCTGGCTGATTAAAAAGACATATTTGATTTCCCTCTGAGGGACACCAATGAGGCAGGTTTTCTCCCAACAGGACAGCGCGGCGGTCTGAGGGAGGCGGCAGGTCAAAGCCGGCTTCTGACACGGAAGCCAGAGCCCAGGCCCAATGGACAAGTAAAAATCCAATCATGTTTTAAATGCCCCAGGAGGGGCGAACTCCTCATTAGCCAGCCAGCCCTCTTCCTAATTCTCTGCTCTATATCAATTACAACGAGACGCCCTGGCAGGGCTCATGGGGCTCGCAGGGCTGCGCAGGCCAGGGCTCTGGCCAAGCCCCACTCGGCCACCCCGTCACAGCCAGGCTGGGTGGCCCGGACGAGCACTTCACCACTCTGGGCCTCATCTGTCCGATGGGTAATCTCTAGAGCCAGAGTGAACGGCACCCAGCGCATAGTAGGTCCTTGGCAAGCACCAGTGCCCTCCCCAGGGCAGTCCTCCCCTTTGCCTTCCAGAGCCCGGACACCGAATGTCCTTCCAAACTCAGCCCACACTCCAGACTGTTAACAGAGTTCCTGGTGACCCCAGCTCAGCTCAGGGACCTTGACCAGGCTGTCTCCACACAAGCTGAGAACAGTGTCCAACACGCAGCTGGCTTCTATAAACACTTACTGAATGAATGAATGAATGAATGAATGAATGAATGAAACAATCAATCAATATTTGTTGCAGGAGCCTCCTGCCAGGTCTCCAGACTTCAGTCTCTATCCCTCAAGCATCCTTCCTCCTGTTCCAGCAGCAACCGTTCTAATAATTGAAAATTTTCACACCGCATTCCCGCTGGACGTCCATCAGTGACTTCCCAGTGACCACTAGATCAAGTGGAAGCTTCGCCTGGCATTCCACACCCTGCTGTCCAGCTTCTCACACTGTTCCAGACACACTAAACTCCTCTCTGTTCTCTACATCCTTCCCCTTGCCTAGAATACCACCCCTCCACTGGGCTCCTGGAAAACTCCTACTCACGCAGCAAGACCCAGGCCACATGCCCCCTTCTCCAGGAAAGCTTCACCAAGGCCCCCAGGCGGGCCAGGGCAGCTTCTGCGCCTACAGCTCTTTACACAGAGCTCTCCACGCGACAGCCCCCGAGGCTGCCCTGTGGGTCAGGCTCTCCCTGGCCCAGCCGGGCTCCTCTGACTGGCTGTCCAGTCACCCTGCTGACCAATGACAGTACAGCATCCACTCTGGCACCACGGGCATACCCGGCGCACAGCTTGATGCTGACTTTTACTTTGGAGAAAAACAATCTTCTCTATACCAGATGGAGGGAAACGGACAATTTCCCAGACATGTGTTGCTTCTTCCAACAACTCTTGCCACCCGTCTGGGTGTTCCCATTAGGCCAGGGCTGAAGGAGGAGGAGGGGACCGCCTCCCCCAAAGAACCCCTTCCCCAGCCACGAGCAGGCTGGCTGGGCGCAGCACTGGCAGCAGGGTCTGGAGTCTGGGGTCCTGGCTTTGCTGACCACTCACTCACTGTGTGACCCTGGGCAAGTGTTGCTCCCTCCCTGGGCCTTAGTCTCCCCAGCTACGCAATGGGGGGTTAGCACACTCCGGGGCCTGCCCACTGCACGGGAGGTGCTGACAGGATGTGATAGGTCACAGCAAGTGGGAAGTACCTTGGGGACTGGAGAGTGACGCCCAAGCCCATCAGTGCTGGGCCTGTACTGCCCATTAGAGAAGCAGAGGGAGTGAGAGGCGCACTGCCCTCCGGGGCCTCCTCCCGCCTGGTGGAGGAGATCAGGCAACGAGCCCCCTGAGGCAGAAGGAACCTTGTGAAATAGGGAGGCGCCGATGAAGGGCTGAGGGACTCTAGAGGAAAACAACTGGAATCCAGGAAAACTTCCTGTAGGTGGTGGCAGGAAGCTGAGCCTGGTGGGGCTGGCAGGAGTTGGAGCCCTGGAGGTACAGGGACAGGGCATGTGGGCAGGGGACAGACCCAACATAAGCTAAGGCAGGGAATCAGGGGGCCCCAGAACCCACCAACAGCATGTCTGGGCTTTAGTACAGAGTGCGGGGGGGGAATGCAAGGCGGCAGCTGAAGGGCACCCAGCGTGCAGCCTGGAAGACCTCAGATCCGGGAGAGGGGAGACTAACCAGGGGGTGACAGAGAGCCACAGAAGGCCTTTGAAAAAGAAAGGATAAACACACCCTGGCTGGTGTGGCTCAGTGGATTGAGCGCCGGCCTGCGAACCGAAAGGTGGCTGGTTTGATTCCTAGTCAGGGCACATGCCGGGGCTGCAGGCCAGGTCCCCAGTTGGGGACATGTGAGAGGCAACAGATTGATGCACATCAATGTTTCTCTCCCTTTCTTTCTCCCTACTTTCCCCTCTCTCTTAAACAAAAAACAAAAAAGGAAAAAAAAAGAAAGCAGATAGGAAGGAGGGGTGGGGGGCACAGCCCCTCCCAGGCACACAGCACTTGACAGTGTCTACACACAGAGGGGCCCCAGGGCCCCCTGAGTGGGACGGCACATCAGAAGGAAAAAGGGGTCCAGGGGAGAAGTGATCACTCAAAGTCACACAGCTTCGGGCTCCTGGCCAGGTGCTCTGTCCACTGTGCAGGGGAAGGGAAAGAGGGTGATACCAGTTACCATTTGGGGCAGGAGGGGTAAGATCCGGGGAGCTGCCCATTTATGTAGGAAGAGATGGGAGAACTTGACAGGGAAAGGGCTCCGGACAGGAGGGATGGATATTAGCCCACAGGGGAACTTCCTGATAGTCAGGAGCCCTCAGAAAGGTCCCAGAGGCCTTTATCCGGTGGCCCGAGGCACTGTCTGGTGCAGCAGGGCTTAGCAGTCGCCTGCAGGGGTTACCGGAGCAGGTCAAACCTCTCAGGCCACCATCATGGCCACGAGGTCCAGTTGGTCACCAGCCCTTCAGGATGCTTGTCCAGAGTCAGGACATCTGTTGCAGTGCAGCCAGGGGCCACCACAGGTGGCCCCTGCCAGCTCTACTGTCAGCCCCAGCGTGCACATAGCTGCTACTCGGGACTCAACAGTTTGTCCAGTCAATACTTGCCCTGGATTCTCACTTGACGCCTTGACATTCCCAACTGGGGCCACTGTGACCGCCGTTTCACAGGTGAGCAAACAGAGGTTCAGCAAGTCAAGAGACTTGTCCAAGGCCCCTCGGCCAAGAAGCCAGGAGCAGGTCTTCACTCACGCGGCCACCAGGCCACAGTCGCTGGGCCGCCTCTGAGTCCTCTCCTTCCAACACCAAGCCCCAGGCGGCCACACTTCCACTCGGACCCACCTCTCCAGGCCCTGCCAGCACCCTGGGCCACCATCATCCCTCCCAGGAGTTCTCAGGATGGTCTCCCTGCCGCCGTCCCCTCCATGGGAGCCAGAGTGGCATTCCTCTGCATGGAGTGGCCGTGGCTGGGCTTGGCACACGCCTGGGGCACAGCACACACTCAGGGAAGGTTTGTCGGTGGAATGATCTCACGAGTGGGCGAACGAGTGATGGGTGAACGGGAGCCCTTCACCCGCTCAACATGCGCGCTGAGCACTCACAGTGAGCAGCACAAGACTTGGTCGTGTCGGGTTGTGCTGAGGCCGTGGGCTCTGCCCTCCTCCTGGCAGTGCAGGGCAAGGCCAGAGGGTTCCAGAGGCAGGGACCTAGGCCAGGTGGACTTCAGAGTGAGAGCACCCACAGACCCCAGCCTCACAAGCAGCGGACCGGGGCCAGGCAGGGCACCAGAAGTGGACAGAAGAGGGCAGGGGGCAGCTGAAAAGCAGGAGGACAGCCACAAAGGCTCAGGCTGAGTGAGCCCCCAACGAGGACTGCGGAGACACCCCTGACAGGCTTCCTGAGGAGGGTGGCAGAGAACTGGTACCCCAGGCAGCCCCTTCCCAACCTCCCTGCCCGCCTCTCCTATCCCACAGACAGGGAGACTGAGGGCTAGAGAGGGAGAGTGACTTGTCCAAAGTTACCGGCAGCTGGCACCTCCTGCCTCCACCCGCGCGGGCTGGTGCCCTCCCCCCGCCCAGCAGAGACACCACCTTCACAGCCGACTGGCTTTCCACCGAGCATGGACGGTTCGCAAGCAGCAGAATTGCTGGCTCAGCCCGGGCTGGAGCAGAAGGCGACACACAGCCCCAAGCATGCTGGGGGAGAGGGGGCTGCGACCTCCTCAAGGGGGTCACCTCAGGCAGGCCACAGTGAGGTGGCTGCCGAATGTAGGCGCTGGAACGCCGCGAGACCCTCACCCAGCCGCCTGGAACTGCGGGGCCAACCTCCTGCCCCATGGCTCTCAGGGCAGCAGAGCCTGGATGAGAGCGGGGGCGGGGGGTGCAAAGAAATGGACGTCTTCCTCCCAGCTCGACCATATCTGGCTGTGCAGCCCTGGATCGAAGTTATCCACCTCTCTGAGCCTCACTTGCCTTGTGTGTAAAGGGGGCTACAACAGCGCCTCCTGCTGGAAGGCTTAGAGATGATCATGCAAAGCAGTCAGCACAGGAAGTGCCAGGTCTCCTTACCGTCGCCCCTGAGCACTTCCTCTGCGCCAGACTCACCACTGGGTGCTTCACAGGAGTCACCTCTGAGCGTCCGAAACCGTCCCATTACAGAGATGAGGAAACTTAGGCTCGGGCAGGGGAGGCCAGGGTGGGCGCACGCCTCACTCAGAAAGCCTCTCAAAACCCAATCTAGGTGGAAAATAGGTTTCCACTTGATTAGCCCTGCTGCCAGGCACGCGGTTGGAGGACGCGGGGATGGATTAGCGATGTCTGCGCGGATGAGGGCATGGCTGCGAGCAGCATAACCGGCACCAATTCACCTAAATCTTGAAGATTGGCTCTGCTTTTCCCAGGAACCACGTCCTCTGAAAGCGCCATGTTCTGCCTAAAGACTTGATGCCCAATGTCCTACTGAGTCTCCACGAGCAGAGAGTTTACTCAGCTACACACAAGGGCCCTGTTCACCTTTTGGGCACGGATAATAAGAGCGATAACCACGCCCTGGCTGGTGTGGCTCAGTGGATTGAGCATCGGCCTGCGAACCAAAGGGTCGCTGGTTCGATTCCCCAGTCAGGGCACATGCCTGGGTTGCGGGCCAGGTCCCCAGTAGGGGGCGCACGAGAGGCAACCACACATCTATGTTTCCCTTTCTTTCTCCCTTTCTTCCCCTCTGTCTAAAAGTAAATAAATAAAGTCTTTTTTTAAAAAAAGAATATAACTGCATGTGTGGCAGTTTTTCTAGTCTGCAGAGCTCCATTTTCACATGTTTCTTATGCAACTGTTTTGGTCTTCATTGCAATCCTGTGAAGTGGGGATAACCACCGCTGTTCGACAAGTGGGAAAACTGGGGCTCAGGGAGGTTAAGAAACGGCCATGGTCACACAGCAAACGAAAGGCAACACCAGCTCCTAGGTCTGCCTAACTCAGGCCCACACGCCATACCCCCCGTCCCCATGAGTCAGGCAGTGACCAATCCCCTGACATTTCAGACCCAGAGCCCTCCCGTCCGAAACCCCAGCTGCCAGCGCACGCCCCAGGCCCAGGCCAGGCAGAAAGCACTGCTGGCGTGTGGGCGAGTGAACCTGTCCTGCTCGCTCACTCAGGGAGGGTCCCGGCAGCCCCTGGGTCTCCAGTGAGTCAGGTGGTGAGTCAGGGCCTAGCTCTGGGCTAGACGAGGCACTGAGTCAGGAAGCACCGGGCTCCAAAGGGCAGCGGGCTCTGAGCCAGGCCCCTGTGCCCCAGAGACCCCAGTGCTTAGACAGTCCATCTGGGGCAGACCTTCCGCACTGCCCTGGGCCTGCCGGTCAGGAGAGCAGCTTCCGCGAGCGCGGCCCAGATGCCGGCCCAGCCAGCGCCGCGTTGGGTTCTTGATGAGGAGCAGAATTCTGCAGAGTCTGGGAAGGTGAAGGGTTCATTTGTGGTTGTCACGATGACAGAACACTGCCTACTAAATCACCCACCGTCCCGTAACGCAGAAGACAGCCAGGACCACACGACACCATTATACCCAAAATGCCATCAGTGTCCCCACTGAGGAGCACTAGGTTAAGCAATGCCCCTTCTCAGAGCTCCCTCTCAGGGAAAAGGGAGCGTGGGGGGGTGGGGGGGTGCGTTCTTCTGAGAGAAGGATCCTAGAGCCCTCAGCATCTGACCAGACAC
>PVJD01012792.1:0-23557 GCA_004026545.1 Mormoops blainvillei | reverse complement strand
CACTGACCCGACTCAGGCTCTGAAACCTTCGCACTGTCGCATCGTACTCACGGGGCCCAGAAACAGGGGTCCGACAACCCCCAAACACACACCATTGCAGTCAGACACATATTTGAAACAGAGCTTGACAGTCTTTGAATCACAGAAGCTTAGAATTCTAGTGTCACTGGGCTTTAAGTCTGAACTTCGAACCCTTAGACTCAATCACAGAAGTCCGGGGTCCGAGTGTCCCAGAGCCTGACGCTTCAGGGGCTGCTCCGTGCCGGAGTCATCAGATCTCTGGTCCAGAAAGCAGCCCAGCAGCTCGGTGGTCACTTCGAGTAGAGACCTCCGTCCCTCACTCCAGCCTCGGCAGCCTCTGGCAGCGGGCCCTGGAAGCCTGGTGGTGCTCCGAGCGGGTCCCAGTGCTGGGGTGTCCCTCCTAAAGAGGGAGCTGGATTCAGCCTCACCCCCTACCCCATGCAGTTCCGCACGCTTGGACCCAGGGATCTCCCCAAGACAGGTGAGGACCAAGCCCAGCTCCACCTGGAATCTGGATCCCTTCCCTCCCCACAGTTGTCCCCAACCCCAGGCTCTCACACGCCCTCAGGGTAGAAGCCAAAGGGGTGGTGAGGACATAAGGCACAGGACCTCAGGGGCTCTGCCCAGCAGACCAGAAATGTGGCACCTCAGAGGGTCTCTGTGCTCTCTGCCCAGTGGCCAGGTCCTGGGATGCCTGAGGTCAAGGGTATAGATGAGGGTGGCTGGTGCCCTGGGTCTTGGGGCTGGAAAGGGGGCATCTTGTCCAGCCCTCCCTTTTCAGGTGGCATGGAGGTGCCGAGACTCAGAGAGGGGACTGCTCTAAGTGACACACCTATGTCCTGGCAGACGAAAATCCAACCTACTCCCTGTCCAGGGGTTTCTCTGTGACACTCGGGCCACTCCAAGCTGCTCTGGCCCAGCCGGACCTGCCAGGGCTGCCAGGGGTGAGCTGGGTCAGACCGCAGGCCAAGGCCATCTGAGCCATGACTCTGACCCTCTAGCCTTCCTGAGGCTCAGACAGGTAAAGTGTCTTTCACAAGGTCGCACAGCACCTAAGGTGCAGAGCCAGAATCACCCCTGTTGCCCAAAAAGGCAAGGTCCTTGTGACAGGGTTCCACAGTTTCCTGCCGCCCGCCAGCTCTCTCTCCCTAGGCCCCCCTTCTCTGACCTGGCTGCACCAGGCCACACGACGCAGGTCCCTGTGGCTACCCCAGATTTTGTACTAAAACTGCCACCATGGGTGACACGTGCTCTCCCAGGAACCCCTCGGGGGAGACCAGCTCTGCTTCCCCATCCTTCAGGACTCCAGGGCAGGTGTCAGGTAAACCGAGTTACTGAGGGACCCTCGCACAGTGCCTAAGGCCCCCTCAGCTGTCCCACGGGATGAACATCAAGGTTTGTGGCTCCCGCCCAGCGGGGGGCCCCCAGCTCTGCACTCCGCCCACTCCAGCAGAGACCCCCTTGTTTCCCAGGCATGGGGGTCTGGGGCCCCTCGCCACCCCGACACCCAACACAGCGGGGAGGCCAGCAGCCGTGAGCTCAGCATGTGCCTCCCAGCCTCCCCACCGCTGCCTGCAACAGGGCACCCAGGCCTCCAAGGCTGGGCTCAGGCCCTACTAGCAAGGACTCCGCCCTGCTTGGTGGGTCCCAAAAACTAAAGGGCCACCTCCCCTGGGCCCCAAAGCCTCCCCCGCAGTGACCCCCGGCCACAGGCTCACGCCTGCGATCCATGCTCACACGGCAGCTCAGAGGTCCTTCTGGAACATGGATCTCACCCCATCACAGCCCTAGTTTAAACTTCTCCAGGTGTCCATTGCCCTCAGGGCACAGGCCAGGTCCTCACGTGGCCCATGGAGCCTGTCACATCTCCCCCTACCCCGCCAGCCTCACCTCTCTACTCTGCCTCTCACTCCCCCGTGCCAACTGCGCCACACTCGCCTCGGGTCCTCTCCCCTCCTCCCCAGGCCTTTGACCTGGGATCACCAGGTCCTGCCCCCTCCACCTCACACCATTCACTGCCAGAGGCTCAGCTCAAACACTGCCACTGTGCGCCCAGCGGACACTGAAGGAGCCCCTGGCTGCGTTCCGGTGCTGGGTGCTGAGGTCCAGCAGTGAACGTGACAAGATCGATCCACGTCCTGGTCACCTGGCGGTGCCTCTGGAGGAGGCAAATGTTAGATTCAGAACCCCACATCTAGACAGCAACAACAGACAGAGCGGTTGAGCCGCGGTCCCTGAGGAGGGTCACTTGGGCTGTGATTTGACGGAGGCAGCCAGGAATTTGCCCCATGAAGCGAGAAGGGAAGAGCACGTCGGACAAAAGGAAAAGCGGAGAGGTAGCCCTGGAGCCTAGAAGAGCAGAGGGGACGTAGGGTGGCGGGAGGTGGGCCCGGGCGGGGGCGCGCAAGGCCTGCTGGGCTGGGTGAGGACTTCGCTGTCCGGAGCAATGGGAAATGGTGCAGGCTCTTAAGCTGGGGGCGGCAGAAGCAGACCAGAGGCAACAGGGAAAGCGGGTAGATTCATGAGGGGCTGCGTGCTGCTTCCTCGGGCCCCAAACAGAGGCCTGACCAGGGGAATGGGGCAGGGCGACCTCGCCCCACGTAGTAGCGTCAGGTGCCTCAGGCCGGGCCCACCGGTCCCCATCTCAGCTTCAGCTCCCATCACCCCTGTGGTCACCATCCATCCAGTGGCTCAGTCATGGGAGCTGGGCCGTGGGCCAAGGTCTGATTTAACTCTTGTCCTCAGTTCCAGCACACCACTGGATTCACCCCTGAGCACGTTCCCAGCCAGCCAGCCACTGGACCAACCTCTGCTGACAGCAACTTCCAGAATGTTCACATCAGCAGATCACCAGGTCCTCATCAGCCCCACCTCCGTGGCCCCGACGCCCCCCAGACCCGCCACTGAGCTCGCTCCCCAGCAGCAAGGCCTGTTGGCCTCAGGCCTCCTAGCCAGAGGCAGGCATGGGGGGCAGGGCGCCACCAGGGAACAGATGGGCCCCGGGCAGGGCCCTCGACCAGCCGTGGTCACACAAAGGATATGGGTTACACACCATCTTGATGCACCAGTTCCGGGGGCTGGTGGTCTGTCGCAGACAGAAGAAGGCAACGGGCGCCAGGTCTGGGTGAGGGACATCTGGATCGGCTCCATCGGGGGGCTCCTCCAGGTCTGGGGGGGAGGGAGGGGGGCTCCGGGGCCCTGGCTGCTCTGTGACCCCTGGCTCAGGGGCCAGGGCCGTGGCAGAAGGGGCAGGCAGAGAGGAGCTGTCAGCCATGTCAGCGCGGAGCAGGGAGCCTAGGGGAGGAGAAGAGGAGACATGTGGGGGGGGCAGGCCTGGCACATGCTCCCCAACCAGCTTCCCCCCAAAAGGGTACGGTCCAGCCTCAGGCCTGCAGGTCCCTGGCCCTCACCCCGGCCACGAGGATCAGGAAAGAGCTGCGGGCCCAGGTGCCTGCGAGTTGAAATCCACTCCCAGGCTGGGTGATCCTGGGCCAATCGGTCAACCTCACTGTGCCTCAGTTGGGGGAGATAAAGAGTGGAAAGAACAAAACCTTCCTAGAGTGTAGTTGTGATATTAGTTGTTGTTTTTTTTAAAGTAAGGCTAGAGTTGTGTGTTTATTGCATCATCAAAGGTAAAGAAATTTTACAAGAAAAAAAGGAAAGTTACTGTAAAGACAGACATTACCGCCAGGGTGACGTGTATTAATTACAAAGGAGAAGTTGGGGTGTCGTGGGACCAGAAGCCAGGGGAGCTGGGCCAGCAGAAAGGAAATCAGGGCCGGCTTCCCTGAGGACAGCGGGGCTGAGACCTACCTGCTTTGGAGCTCAGGGACCCACCACCCACTGCCCTGCAAAGCTGAGAAGCCAGGGACCTTCCACACCAACCTCTTTGCTTTACAGGTAGAGAAACAGAGGCCCAGAGAAGGGACAGAAGAGACAGGGACAGAACAGCCAGGTCACGGCAGACACAGAGCTCGATCAGGGCCAGCCTCCTGGGTGTCTGACTGCGCAGCCGCCCAGGGCCCCACACTCAGAAGGGCCTGTGCTCGCTTTAATACTCTGCTATCAGCAACTTGAAACAATAATTTTTGATCCGGGGGGGCCCCCCATTAGCATTTTGCACTGGGCCCTGCAAGTCACGTGACTGGTCCTGACTCCATCTCAGGGCTACAACCACATCCTGGTCTTGTCTGATGCCCCCAACAACCCCGGCGGGGTTATTCATGTGCATTGAGCAGGTGGAGAAACTGAGGTCCAGAGAAAGGAATGGCATGCCAAGTCTACACACTGAGTCCTGTTTAGAGACCAGAATCACAGAGCCAGCCTTCTAGACTCAGTGACGACTGACCGTGGCCTTGCTTGTCCCCCTCAACCGCTGGACAATGTCAGGGCAGGAAGAGCAACATTCTTCAGGGCCTGCCCCTCACCACCTCCTCCGAGAGGCTACCAATCCCTGAATCCTTATCCACAGGGTTCTCCTGAGCCCTAGAACCCTGACAGCACCAGGCTGCGCAGTGGGAGTCGGAGGTGAGGCCTGAAATCCCCGGCGCCGCCCCCCTCCAAGGCTACCACCTGCGGCTGCTGAGCTGTCTGCTAAGCTGCCCAGAGCTGATGCATTTGGACATTTCCCCGGCTCCCGGGGGCAACAGGCGGGAGTTGGCACCTCCTGCCACTTCTCCCAGTTGGTCAGGGAGGCAGAGTTTCCTCTCAAGCTCAGGGCTTTGCTCTTGGTTCCAGAAAAACAGCCACAGACCTTACATAAGCTCCCAGGCACCTCGGCCTGCCACGTGTCAAGCCCCGGGCTGAAAAGTTTCCTCCCTGGGGTGGCTCCAGGTCTGCCCACCACTGTGACAGCCTCAGAGGCCACTGGGCCCTCGCTCCAACCAAACTGGACCTGCTCGGGTCCTAGAGAGACACTGGCTGCCTCCTCCAGGCCTGTCCCTGGAGCATCCGTTCCTTCATCGTCCATACTCTTCAGGCTCCCAGGCCCTGAAGATTCATTCATTTGTCCAACAATGCTTCTTGAGCACCTACTATGCGCAGACACTGTGCAGGTTCTACGGCTCTACTGATGAATGAGCCAGACTTGGCGCCGGCCCTCATTCACAATGCTGACACTCCAGCAAGGGAAAAAGACATGAGTCAATTAATTCTCTCTCTCCCTGGGTTTCCATAGCTCTTATCACTACCAAACATGCCATATACTTTATGTATTTACACCTTTATGATTTAGTGCCTGTCCTCTCACCTGAAAGAAGGCTGTAAGAGAGCAGGGACAGCGGTCTGTTTTGTTCACTGCTGTATCTCCCATTGCCTGGAACATACTAGGTGCTCAATAAATATTTGTTGGATAAATTAATCAAAAGTGCTGGAAAAGTAGCCCTGGCTGGTGTGGCTCCGTGGATTGAAGCGCCAGCCTGCACACTGAAAGGTCGCTGGTTCGATTCCTGGTCAGGGCACATGCCTGGGTTGTGGGCCAGGTCCCCAGCTGGGAGTGTGCGAGAGGCAACCACACATTGATGTTTCTCTCCCTCTCTCTCTCTCTCTAAAAATAAATAAATAAAACCTTTTTAAAAAGTGCCGGAAAATAAATAAACAAGGGAGAAAGGTGGGAGTGGGGAGAAACCACCTTGCCCTCTCTAAAGAAAGAGACTTTAAGGTAAAAAACAACAAGAATTTGAAGACATCTTCATGGGGGATCCGTGGAACGAGCACTCCAGACAGGAGGAACTGCATGTGCAAAGGCCGGGAAGCTGGAACAAGCTCAGTGCCTTTAAGGAACCAAAATGATGCCAGTGTGGCTGAGCCTGGGGCAGGGAGTGGGGATGAGAGCGGAGATTTGGCAGGGCCCGATGTGAAGCCATGGGAGACGCTTGGGTTTTAGTCCAAGCACAACAGGAAGCCATGGAAGGGCATATAAATAAGGAGTGGTGAGCTCTGGCCAGTGCCCTTCAACTACCCCTCTGAGGGTTGAGGGGGAGGGGCTAGAGGCCCAGGGAGGGCGCGTGGCGGGTCAGAAGAGGCTGAAAAGATATGCTGGCCTGGCTACACAGTTGGGAAGAGCCACATGTGATCACCTCCTCTCCTCACTCCCTGTTTAAAGCTGTCAAACTGTGTTATTGTCCTTTGTCCTCACCTCTCCCCGCTCACTGTGGGGCTGCTAGTGACCACACCTGCCAAGGACACCATTCCCAGCCCACTCCCCAGTGCTCACTCAGCCTCCACCCTCTGACCTGCTCCCCAGGGCTCACCCAGACCTCAATCCTATGATCCACTCCCCAGTCCCAATCCCCTCTGTCCCATGCCTACAGCCCAGCTCCTGTCCCCAGCTGCCCATGTGTCTATGACTGAAAGCTTTTGGGAGGTTTGCAGCTGGGCCCACCCAGGCTCCAAACTGTCTCCAGATGGAACCTCACAGAGTTGAGCGGACTTGTGTTAGGTGGCAGCACTGGCGGGTTCAAACTAAGGTCCATCTGGCCCCAGGGTCAGAGCTGCCTCCACATCCCCGCGTCCTTCCTCTGGACGCTCCCAGGAAGAGCCCACCAGGTAGTGGTGTGGTAACTCGACCGGCCTCCATGAGCAGCAACTGGGGCAGAGCAGGGTCCCACTGTGTCTGGAACATACAGCCACCCCTGACTCCATCAGCCTCCTGGGCTCTCAGTTTTCCTCTCTGTAAAGCTCAGCTCTCCCCTCGCCTCCCTCATGGGCTCGTGAATATAGCACATGGATGGGAAGGCTCTCCAGGACCCACGGGGGTGGGTGTCCAAGCCTTCGTGGAGCCAGCTCGGCCCTCTCCAGGGGCTGCCACCCAAGCCCTCTCTCTGCCATCATTACCATCTCTACCACCGTTATCACTACCACCATCAGCACTGCCTCCACCACCACCATCACCTCCATCACCACCGCCTCCATTACCACCACGACCACCTCCATCGCCACCATCACCAACATCATCGCAGCATCATGGAAGCTCAACATCTGACCGTGCCAGGCAAGGGGCTTTCTATGGGTTGTCTATGCCAATTCCCACCACAGCCCCCTGATGCGCAGACCACGCTTATTCCTACTTGACGGGGAAGGAGACTGGCTC
The DNA here is from genome assembly GCA_004026545.1 of Mormoops blainvillei. Taxonomy (NCBI): domain Eukaryota; kingdom Metazoa; phylum Chordata; class Mammalia; order Chiroptera; family Mormoopidae; genus Mormoops; species Mormoops blainvillei. Next base: position 16,446 of record PVJD01012792.1, on the reverse strand, counting down.
AGGGAAGTGCCACAGTGCCCAAAGTCACCCATATGGTATCGGGCGGAGCCTGGGTCCCCATTTAGTCTGCCGCTTCGGAGCCCAAGCACTGAACCATTATAGGCACCGTTCTGGGACAGTGACAGGTGCCCTGGAACCAGGCCTTCCCTCCCAACTGAGTCACCAGGCAGTGCATTTGTAGCTGGTCCAGCCAAGACCCCCAGTGTGGGCAACGAACCTCCAAGTATCCCAGAGCCTGTGGGGGACGTGCCTCCCAGGATCTTCCAGCTGGTCCACCAGAGGCCCTGGAGCATGGCGTCGGGAGGCCTGTGCCTGTACAGCTCAGGGTCCTGGTGGGAAAGCCCTGAGGACTGGTCTGGTCACCCCGGGCCACGCGTGCATGTGTGTTCACAGGTACACACAGGCAGGCGACTTATTTATCCCTGTGTCAAAAGCCACACGTCAGCTAGCATCACAGCTAGAAGAACAAGCAACAAATTCATTCTGCGAATACAAGAATCCGGGAATCTCAGAATCCTTGTATCTTAGAATCACCCAGAGCCTCAGAGGCCCAAGATATTAACTGCAATAACCTAGACTCCACAGTGTGGTGTTTCAGAGCGTGGGCTCTGGAAGCCGAGGCCTGTGCTGGAGTCCCAGCTTCCACCAGCCCCCCTCGGCACCCTGCTCAGCCTGGAGGGGGCCCTTGGCGACCCTGTCCAGACAATGAGGGACAACTGCTCGTGGCAGGGCTGCTGGGAGGATGAACTGGACAACACACATGAACACCTGACCACACACGAGACATCGGGCCAGTGACAGGGAGCCCCGTGATGGTGTCCCATGCATGTTAGCACCATCAGCCACGGAATTCCAGAATCCTGGAACGCAGGCATCCCAGGAGCACAGTGTCTGGTTTTCAACTCTTACGAGTTCCTGATCTTCGCACAGGGCATCTCTGAAAACACTGGACCCCAAAGTGGCCTGACCTGTCAACACACACACTAACACAGCCACACACATGGCACATGCACATACACACAATCACACACAGACACATGTATACTCTATTACACACATCTCACACACTGTCACACTCGCAGACATGCACAGACACGTACATAACACCTACTCACACAGGCACACCACATGTACTCCCACAGACACGCACCTCACACACTCATCACCCACTCCTACACACACCAATGCAGGGGCTGCACCTGGTGGCCTATAGAAAAGTCTTTGTGAGGCTGCAGGAAACCTGCCTCCCAGAACCCTCCAGCCGGCGTCCCAGAGCCCCTGGAACCCTCTGTCTGCTTCCTCTTCCGCATGACAGCCCTGCAGATGCTTGACGACAGCACGCCCACCCCCGAGCCTCATCTGCTCCAGGCTTCTTGTCACCAGCTTCATCATCCATCCTTGAGTGACAGCTTCCAGATCATCTGCTCTTTGGGACCCCATCCCCAGTCACACTCAAGTTTGCCTGTTTTCCTCTGAAAGGGCTGGACCAGGTTTGCACCAAGGTACCCAAAGCAGAGCAGGCCGGTCACTTGCCTGATTCTGCGGGGGAGGGCCTCTCTCGGTGCAGCCTGAGAGCCCCACAGCCTGGCTGGCAACCCGGTCAGACTGCAGCACCTGTGGGTCGTGTGGTCCACTGGTCCCCTCAGATCTTCTTCAGAGGAGCCGCAGCAAAGACAAGGCTCCTCTAGCCCACAGGTGAACGGTTGCAGCTTGGTCCCTAAGTACAGGACCGGACACAAAACTTGCTCTGGTCTGGCCAGCTGAGCCTGCCCCCATGGTGTCATTACCTTGGTCTGTCATCAAAATCAACAGCTAGCCCACCCAGCTTTGCTGTAATTAATTAATTGGATTAGCAGCCCCTCCTGTGACACAGCCAATGAGAGTCATGGACCTTTGCTAAGCACCTACTATGTGCCGGGCACCTCACTACAATCCGGTGAAGTAAGCACTTTCATCCTCTCCACTTTATAGGTGAGGAAACTGAGACACAAAGAAGTTAAGGAATTTTCCCAAGGTCAAGAAGTACTTGGTGAAAGAACTGGCATTTGGATCTGGGAGGCCCAAATCCAGGACACCAGTTAAAAGGCAGGCTGTGGACGGGAGGCTGTAACCCACCCCCCGCCCACCACCGGGACGGGAGAACAGGACCATTTCCTATGAGGGGATGCCGGTCACAGAAGGCTTTGAAAGCAGTAGGGGTCGGGATGCCCTTGAGTAAATGCTGGGTGCTTGTGAGGCTCCGGAACACGTGGGTACCTGTCCATGTGTCTGTCACAAGGCATTGTCATCTGTTTGTTAGCTCTCAGCCTTATGACAAGTGCCAGCAAGTGAGACTGTGTTTGAGTTTCCATCAGTGTGTTTGAACATTTCCCAGCAGGCGACACTACGGATCAGTTTTTACTCACTCTGCAGCAACTAGGGCCTTGGGTCTCACTTCGGCTAACGAATCAGGGTGAACGCGGTCCCAATTCTGGGGGAGGGTGTTCTAGAAGTAAGAGCACTGGATCAGGAGTTCCTATGCCAGGTTCGAGTCCCAGTTCCACCCTCACTGCATCACACGGTCTCACCAAGCTTTATTTCCTCTTGTATGACACGCAAACACGATTCCTTCGCTATCTGACAAAAAAAGAGAGCGAGCTGGAAAAGATTTGGAAAGCACCTTAAGGAAAGAAAAATAGCTTCGCTGTACCAGGTCCCGTGCTAGGTGCTGTGGAGACGCGTCTAAGCCTCACAAAACGCCCGTAAGGTAGAAGGTATCCTCCCAACTTTGCACGCAGCTGATGCTCCGGCAGGCCATGCTGGCAGACACAGGCTTGCTCACGCTGCTCCAATCAGGACAAAGGCTGAGCAATCAGAGAGGAGGCCTAAGTGTTTGCACCCATCCACCCATCGAGAGTGGCATGCAGCCCCCGCTGCCCATCAAGGCCAGCGGTCAGTGGCGAGGAGAAGGAAAATTCCGATGCTCTTCTCAAAATGCATCATCAGTGAGAGCCCTGGCGGGGGGAGCTGGCAGGGGAGGGCCTCGAGACAAAGGCAGGAGGTTTGAGAGGCAGAGCCAGGTCCGTTGCTAACTTCGAGCCCCAAGACCACGGCCTCCGCCCTGGAGAAACCGCTTCCTGTTCATCCTCTCCTGCTCAGGGAGTCCCAGAAGTTCCCAGAACTTGTTCAAGGGTGTTCAAACACCTTGTGCTTTCCACATCTTCCATGACCTGCACCTTCATGTGTCAAACACAGCCCAGGTCTCCCCTCTGAGAGCACAAGAGGACACCCGGCCCTGTGGCCACATGCCCGCATGGCACCTGGCACAAGGGAGGCCGCAGACCCCTCCGAGAGGCACAGAAGCTCCAAGAGGGCAGATTTTGTCTTTTCGCTTCTCTTCACTGCAATGTCCCCCATGACCATAACAGGGCTTGACACATAGTAGGTGCTTAGTAAAGTTAAGAGAGAAAGAGAGAAATGGAAACCAGGAAATCAGGTTTGTTTCCTTCCTTTCTTACACCAACGGCCGTGAGAGGGAGAGGCTCAGCCCACATCTTCCCCAATGTCAGGATCCACCCGCCCACAGACCTATGGACCTGCAGACCCATGGAAGTGCACGTCCACAGGCTTGCCGGCGCACACGCCCACAGACCTGTAGATCCACGGCCCCGTGGACCTTAAGGCCCACAGACCACATACCTTCACACCTTCACAGAGACCCACAGACCACGGATCCCAGAGCATGTGCCCACAGACCACGTGCCCACAGCTGCCTGGGCCATCTCTGAGCCCCCGGCCCCGGCCAGGACTCCTGGGGACATGAAGGTTGAGGGCGCAAGGCAAGAGCACATCCTGGGAACGTGTGGGAAGGAAACCTTCTGCCAAAAAGAACAGGAGGGAAGGAAGGGGTCAGAAAGGAGCAGAGGCGGGAGGCAGGACAAGAAAGGAAGAGGAGAGGACGGGGAAAGAGGAAAGGAGGGGAGAGAAGGAGGGCCCTGCAGCCCATGGGGTCTCCCTGGAGCCCTGCATTCCATATGCAGTACCTAGCCCATCATTCCCTCTTTCCAGATATAGTTTTTGAGCACCCTGGTGGGGGTGAGGGCGCCCAGAGAACAAAGCAGCTGAAGGAGAGATGGAGGGAATCAAGGAGCCCCGTAAGGGCCTGTTTCTTTCCTTGGACGGTGCTCAGAAGCTGCTGGGGGTGGAGTCCTCAACAGTGGGGGAGGGACAGAGTGGTGATCAGAAACAGACTCTCCCAGGAAGGCTGAGGCCCAGGGGAGACCCGCTTGGGTTTCAGGGTGAGGGTGGAGGAGATGGCAGTGGAGGGAGACGGGGGGAGGGGAGTGAGAGGTGGCCCCCATGGGTTCGGGGTGTGGATCTGGGCTCAGGACCACAGAGGCTGCAGCAACACCGGTCCCTGAAACTGCTTCCAGCTTGGCTACGAGCTCACGAGGGCCAGGCTGTCTGGAGCCATTGACAGAAGGCAGGGGAGGAGGGGTTCTCCCAGCAACCTCAGCCCCCACTTCCCCACCCAAGGTCAAGGGGAGTCAGGAACAGGGCCAGGGGAACGGCTGCTTGGTGCCTCCTGGTGGGCCGAAAGATGTCCTCTCAGAGGTGTGTGGAGTGGGAAGACGTGGAAAAAGGGTCAAAGGGCCTCCTCCAAGCTGGACATCATGGTCCCCAGAGGCGGGCCTGAGCAGCGCTGAGCAGCCAGGGAGGGAACCCATTCCCACACCCTCCCCATGTGCTGTTCTCTTTTCCTCTCCCTCCCCCCACTGCAGCCCCAGAACTTGTCCCCACTCAGTGTCACCCTGCCCTGTCACCCACTGACACCGCTTCCCTCCAGCTCAGCGTGGATGGTGGAGGTGGGAAGGGGCAGGTAGGGCTCAGACTTCCCACCCGGTCCCCATCCCAGCCCCATCCTGGAGCCTGAACAGAAAGTTTGTCCCGAAGGGTGGACAAGAGTGTTCAAAACCAGTCCTTGGCACTGAGGGAAGCCATGGATCCAAGAGGTGACCCAACGCTGCAGCCCGAACTCCTCGGCGAGACCCTTTTCCACAGGGCAATGCCCGTAGACCCACACCCCTACCTTCACAGCCTCCCACCCCTAGTACGCCAGCATCTACTGTGTGAATCTCCCAGGTGGCTAGAGACAGAAGGACAGACTGGTTCCCTGCTTTGGACAACCTGAGCACTCCAGCCCCTAGGACATTCCTCACATGGTGTGTCAGACCCCATCACACCACACAGGCACAGACGCAAGCAGGCGTCTTCTCTCTCTCTCTCTCTCTCTCTCAAACACACACATAAACACACACACACACACGCGCACACACACACACACACACACACACACACCTGGCCCTGGAACACAGACTCCCAGGGCCAGAACATAGCTCGGGGTCTCCGCACAGCCCGTCTCATCCACGGTTCAGGAGGCCCCAGGACCCTGAAGGGGGAGAGAGACATAGCAGAGCAGCTGACTGATGCCACGGCATGGGCTCATCCAAGAGCCCCCTCCTCCAGGTATCATGACTACCTCCCCCGACCCCAGAGGCCTACCAACCCCCCACCAAGGCCAGCCGCCCCCTATGTCCCTCACACACACTCCCCAGTAAACAATTAAAACCCAGTCATTGTAAACACTCATTATATAACCAGCCCCAACCTGCTGAGGATTCTGTTACCCACCCTAGTCCCAGCTTTGACCCTGGCCTGGCTTCACGCAGCGAGACCTTAGGCACCCCCTGGGGTCCTGACTAGGGAAGGGTCCGTGGCCAACTGGGCCTCCCGGAAAGTTAAACGTTGCCTGGGATTCCCCCATTCGAGCCCCTGCGGCCACTCTCCCTTTGTTAACATCCCGGCTCAACACCCTGGTCACTGGCACCAGCTCTTGTCCAGCTGCCCGCAGAGCCGCAGCAGCGAGGGGCAGCGGGACAGACAGACAGCCTGGGCCCCAGCCGGCATCCTGACTTGTTGAATAAATTTCTGCAGAGCTGGCTCGGCTGGCTTCAGCACTGGCATGGAGAGAACTTTCGTGGCCTTGGAGAAGAGACCGGTCAAAGTTTCCCGTCCTCCCTCCCAAGGCACCTGCCCTGAAGGCAGGGGCTGGGGGCCGACCTGAATGGGCACCCGCGGGCGGAGGGGCCAGTCCCCAGAAATAAATAAACGCCTCAGTAAAGAATGAACCAACGCGCCACGAAATTGGCATCGGAGCTGAGCCCTCCCTTCCTCCCCCTTCCTCCTCCCACCCCCACCTACCTGGGCATGGACTTGGGGCAGCGGGGGTCGTCCGGGTTAGAGACGCGGGGGCGACGTGTCCCCCCCAAGCCAGAAATCGAGGGGGACCTCCAGCCCCGTCACTCGCCCCCGGTCAGTTCAGGATCAGCTGAGCCCGTGGGGCGCCCGGCGCGGCGGGCAGTGGGCGGCGGGGCCCGGGGCCCGGGCCATGGCGCGGGGAGGCGGCGGGCAGCGGCGGGGGGTGGGAGGGTCAGCGGGGCTCCGGCGGGCGGTGAGAAGCCGGCAACGCGGACCGAGCCGGAGTTGGAGCGCGCGGCGGGCGGCTGGCGGGCGGGCGCGCGGCGCTCCGGGGTCGGAGCCGGGGACGGGGGTGCTGCGGGGACTGAGGGCGGGCAAGTGCCCAGAGAAGACCGGCGGCGGGGGCGCGGGCGGCCGCCCGGGGCGGCGGTGTGGGTCGGGGCTGCGTCCCCAGCCCGGATCGGCTGGCGCCTCTGGCCCCAGGCTTGAGGCACGGGGTCTGCGCGGCGGGGGCTGCGGAGGAGACCGAGCGCCCGGCGTTGCGGGGATGTGCGGCGGCGGCGAGACCCAGCCGCGCCGCGTGCGAGGCAAAGCCGTCCTTATACTGACACCAAATGTCTTCGGGGAAAGCTGCAGGCGCGGGACGCTGGAGGGGGGAGGCGCGGAGGCGACAGACAGACTGACGGCGGCTGGTGAGCCCCTACCCGTCTCTAGAAGGCCAGAAGCCCCCGGCCTTGTGGCCACCTCCTTAAAATTCAAAGTCGTGCCTGGGGGAGTGTCCTACCCCCTCAGCAAGGGGGCTGCGTCATGTGTAAAAAGGGAGGGACCCCATTGCTGACCGCCCCATGTCCAGGTGCCCGGTTGGCCACATCGGATTACATTCTGGATTCTCACTGAGATGCTGTGAAATGCAAGGGGTGGCGTCTGCCACTGTTCCACCGAGGGGCTGCCCATCTAAGACCACCAGCTCTTGAATGGTGGCCGGGCTAAACTCTATTCCAAAGGCTCCTCCTCACTTCTCACTTACGGTAATGTTTCTTCTCCACCTTCAAGGCTTGGCTGATAGACCACCTCCTCCAGGGAGGTTTCCAAGAGGGCTCCCAAGTGGAACAGATGCCCCTTTCTCCAACTGCAAAGGCCCCAGGCTCGCCACTTCCATAGGACAGCCTGGGCCCCAGGAGCCCGAGAGATCAGGAACCTCAGCTCAGCCATCTCCGTCCCCACCCCCACCCTGGCCTCATCTCATCTCCCTTAGGAATGTAGAGTAGGGGGCAGGAGCTGGGCTGGGGCTAGGGTCGGGGGTGGAGGGATGCTGAGGCCTGCCCTGGGGACCGCTTGGTCTGGCAGATGGGTAGAGCTTTGGAAGAAGGTGCCCTCAGAGTTCCATCCCAGGCGCTTTCCGTCCTTTTGGCTAAAATCAAGTGCAGAGTTTCATCCCCGCTCTGCTGTTTCCTGACTGAGCACTTTGCACAAGCCCCTTGTAGCCTCTGAGCCTCCAGTTTCCCATCTGTGACATGAAGATTTCACACTGCAGAATGAACCCAGTCTAAAAAACGCTTAGCACCTCACCTGGCACATAGTAGGTGCTCAACAAATATTTATCTTGTCGCACCTTTTCATCTGTCCAGGGACACAAGCTATAGCTTTGTCACCAGACCACAGTGCAAGGTCATGTAAACGCACTGGAGGGCTAGGAAGTGTCTCATAGGTATGGACCGAGCAGGCCAGAAGGTGTGCACAGGTGGGGTGGATTTATTTCAGATTGGAGTGGGTTTCAGATCAGGAGTCTTCAGGGAGGATCTCACCAAAGGCCAGAGGCTTACACGGGGCCCTGAAGGCCTGTGTAGCACTGAGATAAGAAAACGGGGCGGGGAGGGGGGGGGTAGAAATTGCATCAACTAGGAGGGAGAAAGGACATAAACAAAGGCACGCAGGTAGGAATGCGGTGGCACGGCACGCACTCCGTACCCCGAGCGGCTGAGTGCCCTGCTGGAGAGCCCAGGCGCGGGCAAATGAAACCGATCTGGCAGCAGGGCAGGGAGAAGATTACAACCATGACTTTCTCGCCTGTTCTCTGGCAACATTTTCATCCAGTTCAAAAGGCTGATCAGGACTTTGAGAAGCCAGCAGATGGCGAATTCTCAGGACTGGGTCCTTTAGGCAACAGCCTTCTAAAGTGGCCACCAAGGCCCTGCTTGCATACCTGGGGTGACAAAGATCTCACCACTTCTTGGGTCAGCTCCTTTGTTCTCGGGGCATCCTGATCATTCAAACTTCTTCTCTTTTTTTTTTTTAAGATTTTATTTATTCATTTTCGAGAGACAGGAAGGGAGGGAGAACGAAAGGGAGAGAAGCATCAGTGTGTGGCTGCCTCTCACACGCCCCCTGCTGGGGACCTGGCCTGCAACCCAGGCATGTGGCCTGACCGTGAACCAGACCGGCGACCTTTAGGTCCGCAGGCCAGCACTCAATCCACTGAGCCACACCAGCAGGGGATCAGTTCTTTTTTAATATTTAAGGAGAAATTCGCCCCACCTCCATGATCCTAGACCCCTTCCTGTTCCAGCAAAACTAACACCCCCTCTCCAGTCTTCTTCAAGCATCCACGCTGGCAGAAAGTCCTGCTTAGTGTCCAAGCTAAATGCTTTATGCTTCAATTAAAGCCTTCGTTGTCCACTACTTCACCCTTCTGCCCGCCACACCCCACCCCTCCGCAAGGAGTGGGCTCTGGACATGGAGAGTGCACATAGACTAAAGGTCATGGTGGAAGTGGGGTGAGGGATGGCCCTTGAGCCTGCAGGGGGATGGGATGGCAAGTCCAGGTCTCAGCAAGAAGCAAGGCTGCAGCAATGCCTCCCGGAGGCCCTCGCTGGCTGCGGGAGCTTCATTTATTCATTATTGCTATTTATATTGTGCCTGGTATTTGCAGAAGGCTGCAGCAGCCACACACGCTCATTAGGCCCCGCCATGCCCTGGGAGCAGGGGCCTGCCCGGAGGTGGGCAAGATGGGCCCCATCCTGGAATCCCCTAGTGCACCCACCTGGCCACTGGGCCAGGTTCCCGATCCCCTCCGCCAGGGCCAAGGCCCAACCAGGCAGGCACGCATTCGCTACTTCAGCAGCTGCTGGGCAGAGCACCCCAGGCTCACCTCTGTCCCCCGGGAGAACTTTCTAGCAATTGTCATATCCATAGAGATAGGCCAGCTGGGGCTGAAGGGAGCTGAGGCAGGATTCCCACCCCAGGACACGAGATGAGGTCCCTTTCAGGCCTAAAGACCCCAAGATCACAGAGACAAAGATTCTAGTATCCTCAGAATCCACACTGATTTCTTTCTCAAACACGTACAAAGTGTTTATCTATACCAGGCCCTGGTCAAAGCCCTTGACACATTTAATGCACATTTAATCCTTTCCACAATCTTGTAAATCGGTTTTCCAGATGAGGAGCCATTGGCACAGAGAAGTTAGGTAACTTGCTTGAGATCACACAGCCAATAAATGGCAGAGTTGGGATTTGAATTCAGGAGGTCTGGCTTCAGAATCTGTGCACTTAACTAGGGTTCTGGGTTCTAGGGTTTAAAACTCTTAAGACTCAAGATTTCCAGGACTCCAAACTGTAAGAGTGGCCCCATCTACTAGAGGAAGGAGGGGTCTAGCAAGAGATACCCTCACGTGGGCCTCCCCCCAGCCCCCCACACCTCATTAGAGGGTGTTCCCTCAGGGTACAGAGAAGGACCACTCTCAGACCCCAGGGGCACTGTGAATTCCTAAGAACCAGGCGCTCGGAGCAGCCCGTCAGGATAGGAAGAGAGGCTAGGAGAAAATGAATGGCAGAAAATGAAATTGAGCGTTTCAAAAGCTTCCATTAAGCCTCTACCGGGTACCAGGCATGTACCAGAGCTGGAGAACATTACCGGATGGAAAGGTCCAGAAGTACTGACTGCAGGTGAAACTGGGGGGGGGGACCCACAGTCAGACTCACGGGGGAGGGGGGGACCAGATACCAGGCAAGTCAGCCAGTCCATCCTCACCTGGACTAAGCCAGCAGAGGCAAAGGTCAGAGCCAGAGGGGCCTAGGGGGACACTGGCATCCCCCCAGGGTGGCTGAGGCAGCAGGAATCCCCCCCCTGCAGGAAGGATGGGGGTGCAGCGTCTTACATAGCTAAGGAGCAGAGAGCACCCCTCCCTGCCGACAGGGGCCCTTTTACTCCTCGTAACCCTGGTACAGTCCTAGGTCGTGAAGCTCATTTCACAGATGGAAGAGCCAGAAACCAGAGAAATTGAGTAAATTGCCCAGGGTCACACTGCTAATGAGCCACAGGGATCTATGTCAGTGAGTGTGTGTGTGTGTGAGAGAGAGAGAGAAAGAGAGAGAGAGGTTCCTCCCCACCTTCTCCGACCTGCCCAGGAAAGGAGGCTGGAGATGGGCAGACGGAGAAGGCGCAGATCTCAGGACCCCCAGTTTCCTGTCAAGTAGGAAGCCCCTGACTCTCAGCCAAAAGAGGTGGTCGATGCCCTAGAAGCTCCCTTGGATGGGGCTTGAACAACCCAGTCAGGGTGCATCTGGAAAGGGTTGCTAGCTGGCCGGCAGTCTGCAAGTGGCAAGGAGAGGAGGGAGCAGCAGCGGGTTTATTCCAGCACAAATGTCAGAGAGAACGGCAGTGGGGCTGCCCAGACGCCCGCCCAGACGCCCGCCCAGACAGGAACGCCAGAAGCCTCCCTCCCTTCTGAGTGGCACTTGACAGCTGGCACGCCCTCTCTTTTGTGCCTCACAACATGCAACATACACAGCCTGGCATGCAGCAGGTGCTCAATATTTGCTGGGTGCATTTTTTTGGATTTCAGGGCTCCCGGTCCTGAAATTTCCGGGTCCATTTTACTGATGAGGAAACTGAGGTCACGAGAGGTGACAGGACATGCCCACAGTCCCCCTGGGTGGTCACTTGGTGATGCATCTTGACCACCAACTATGTGCCAGGTGTTGGACACCCAGAGACACAGCTGTGTTTAGACAACCCGAGCTAAGCACAGTAGCAGAGAACTGTCATTTCTGGCAGGGGACAGACAAGGAAGGCTTCACGAACAGAGTGACGATATGAAGGCTTGGGGGGCGGTGAGCGGTGGGCCGGTGACGGCTCTCCTACCAGGCCACTGAAGGAGGGTCATCCCAGGAGGGTCAACAGCAGGAGCAAAGGCCCAGGGGTGCGGAGGAGCGAGGCTTGCTGCGGGAACAACGAGAAGTCCCGTGGCGCTTGGAAAGCCAAGCTCGGGGAGGGGGCGGTAAGTGGAGGGTGGCCAGGTTAGGCCCCACCTGGGTGCAGCATGAGAGCCGATCGCAGAGGGCAACACGCTGCCTGCAGGTCTGAACTAGCCTGGCACCACATCGCTGACAGGGGGATCTGACGGATGTTCAGGGGGCAGAGGGACAGGACTTGGAAACTTAAGGAGGGAGGGGAGCAAGGGACGCCCTGGTTTCTGGACCTTCCCTGGGTGGAGGGTGGCCTGCCGCCTTCCCCAGCAATGGTCCTAGGGCCTGGCTCTAGGCCCTCCGCAACCTGGGAAGGTGGGTGCCGTGATGGGGGTGAGACGGGCGCCGTGATGGGGGTGAGACGGGCACCGTGAGGGAGAGACGGCGAATCAGAGAGATGGGGAATATGAGCTAAAGAAGGACACGGGATGAGAAAGGAGAAGGGAGAGACAAGTCCAGGTGTGATGGAAAGGGAGGGGGGATAAAGGGAGGAAAGAAGAGAGATCAACCCAGGGGAGGGGGCGCCCTCTTGCCCCCCGCTTTCTTCTCTCTGCCTGCGCAGCCATGTCTCTGTGGGCGTCCTCCTCCTTCCTCCTGTCCCTCTTGCCTGTTTCCCTTCCTCCTGGGCTGTGTCTGTGTCTTCTCCTTTCTCTCTCCATCTTGATCCCTGCATCCCGCTCTGACTCTGTGCCCACCTCTGCCGCTGGCCCCCAGCCCGCGTGTTGGACCCCTCTGTCTGTCTCGCTTTCCCCATCTTTGTGCCCAGAGTTGTACGTCTCTCTCGCACGTGCACGCTCACTCTCACTCTCCCGTCCCTTTTCTCTACGTGGTTCCTGCTGCTGGGGGAAGGATAACAGAGCAGGCAACTCTTCCTTTCATCCTCGGCTGAACAAAGGCTGGAGGCCCAGGTGCCCGGCAGTCAGGCCTCCAGGAAGCCACCTCCAATGTCACCATCAAGGAGAGATGACTGGGGGCCTACGCAGGTGAGAGCAGGGCCCCCGGGCTGGAGAGGCTGACCCAGGTTGACCTTGACATCTGCCCTGCAACCTTTTGACCCAAGGTAGCTCAGAAGAGGAGCTTTAGAGAGCAGACCGGCTTTGCCCAGAGGCAAGGCCGAAAGCTTCTCAGCCTCCCAGAGGCCCTGAAATTCCATTGTCAGGCTACGGCCCTTTCTTTTAAGGTTTTGATCTTTGTTAAAACTGGAAGCACCCTGGGAAGAGCCCTGGAGCCCGGTGCTCCAGCCCTGAGGCCAGCCCCACGCCTGCTCGGGGCTGGGAGAATAACCCCCAGCCCTGCCCTCTACTTGGCCCTGGGCTTAGGTGCAGTAGAAAAGGCTGTGACGGTGGAATGTCACCACCTAGAGAGTGCCTTCCCATCCTCCAGCCCAGCTCAGTTGTCTCCTCCCCTAGAATCACACCAGGCCAAGTCGGGGTCCCTCGCTCCACACTCCCACCCTGTCGCGCTGGCTTACCCCCACCAGACTGGGAGCCCTCCGAAGGAGGGGAGAGCTGGCCATGAAAGGTGCTGGGGGGTTGCTGAATGAGTGGATGGACGAATGATTTTCACACAGGAGGGTGTGGCAGGGCAGCTTTGTTTCTTTAGCGGTCCCTCTCTGAGCCACGGCCGTGTGCCCAGCACAGTCCCAGGCCCTGGGGTTACAGCACGCAACCAAAGGAAGTCCTCGCCTCATGGAGTTTCTATTGCAGTGAGTCAGAACAATACCTAAGGTAAATACGTGCACTGTATAGAACATCAGGTGATATCAGCCTACAGAGGAAAATGAAGCAGGAGAGGCAGATAGAGCCTGAGAATAGTGGTGGATTTTCAGCAAGGCGCTCACGCTCACGAACTAAAATCCTGAAAGACCACCCTGGCCGATGTGTTGTTATCAGTCAACACACTCCCTAGGATGAGAGGACTGCTGCGTCCTCAGCGGGCTCCTTGGTCCCCTGACGCAAACAGCCCCTGACGTCTGGGCCCCCACCTGTCCAGCAGAGCGCCCAGGCGCTCCTCCTTCCTGGTGAGCAGAACCTGGGGCTCAAGCTGCCCCAGCAGCCTCTCCACCCCGATTCTACCCCCTCACGCCCATCTCTCATCTTTCAGTCTCACACCACCCCCAGGGCACACACATTCCCTTTCAGAAAACTCTTCCGGGAGGCCCTTTGTCGGGGGTGGAGACACAGACCATGGTGGGGTGTTAGAGAGGCCCACACAGGGAGGGATGGAGGAAGCAGGTGCACACCCTCAGCAGACGGCGGCTTTTAAAATATGTCTCAAGCCCTCACCGGCGTGACTCAGCTGGTTAAGCATTATCCCAGCGAAAAGTTGCTGGTTCAGTTCTGGGTCAGGGCACATGCCTGGGTTGTGGGCCAGGACCCCGGGTGGGGGTGTGCAAGAGGCAACTGATCGATGTTTCTCTCACACACTGATGTTTCTCTCCTTCTTTCTCCCTCCCTTTCCCTCTATAAACAAATAAATTAAATATTTTTAAAAATATATGTCTCAAAGCTGGCAGTGGCCAACCATGGATTAAGGAAGCTGCCCTGGCTAGTGTGGCTCAGTGGACTGAGTGTCAGCCTGCAAACTGAAAGGTCGCTGGTTCGATTCCCAGTCAGGGCACGTGCCTGGGTTGTGGGCCAGGTCCCCAGTTGAGGGCATACAAGAGGCAACTGATTGATGTGATTGATGTCTCTCCCATATCAATGTTTCTCTCCCCTTCTCTCTCCCTCGCTTTCCCTCTCTCTAAAAATAAATAAATAAAATCTTTAAAAATTAAAATAAAAACATGAGGAAGCACTTCCAGTGGAGGTGCCCATCCTCCAGTTCTGGCTGAACATTGGTATGAATTATAAATTTACCATTGAGGAAGCAGTACGAGCCAACCCACTGAGGCAGAAAAGGACACACCTGACAGAGAGGCCTCTGGTGTCCCAGTGGCCAGCCTGTCCTCACCACCATCGACCTGCCCCTCCATACCCATGAATTCCCTTGCACCCCACCCCCCAGCATGGTGAGATGAGCAGGGTCATCACATTCCTCTGGCAGGTGAAGAAGCAAGGACCAGAGAGGCCAAGAGACTGACCCCAGGTCACACAGCAAAAAGCAGCAGAGCCCAAAAGCCAAGTTGGGATCCATTCTCCAGATAGCCTGCAGCCTGTGGCCACTCCGCTCCCAGTCTACAGGAACCTGGGGAACCCCTGCACCACAAACCTCCATAGGAAGCTGAGGGACGGACTCTCCACAGCTTAACCCAGAGCCTCCACTTCTGGGGCACAGAGATGCCCTCCCCCGAAGGAGAAGAAACACACGAGATGCTGCGACGCAATCCTTACACTCCCATGTGTGCACACACAGACACACAAACTGACACATTCACACAGACTCACAAACGCCACAGACACCCTCACGCGTACACCCAAACAGATATCACTTTTATTAAATACACCCTCCCGCCAAAGCACAAATCCACACAGATACATTCACACTCCCTCTCAAGTACACACAGCATGTTATTATTAAGTTCACACAAATACAAAGACAAGCACAAATATGCCCTTTTTCAAGTGCACTCAGGAAGGGGGAAGACATATTAATGTATTAGAGAGAAGGAGGGAAAAGAAAGAGAAACAGAAAAAGGAAGCGAGAAAAAAATGAAGGGGAGAGAAATAGGGAGGGAGCCGGCAGATCAGGGAGCGAGTTCAGAGCCTGCAAAGGAGAGAGATTGAGGGAGAAAGATAGGAGAAGAGAGGGGACAGAGACGGAGGCAGGAGGGGACGGAGAATGGAGACGGGGAAGAGCGAGGGGAGAGGGAGCTGTGATTGGAGCCTAACTTTAGCTGCAGCAGCACTGATGACTCACACTTGGGGGGGGCACGGAGTCGGCTCCAGGTTTCTGTTTATATACTTCGATGAGCTAAATATACAGGCTAAGGGGTTCTTCTGTTCTGGTCCAGCAGCTCCTCTGTGTTCTCCCTCCCGCCCTTGCCTCCCCTCCCCGGTGCGCACACACACATAGGCTCGGCACTGCCTGCTTCTCCCAAGCCCACAGGGCTCTGCCTGTGCCCTCCTGCTGCACTAGCACAACGTCCTGCCCTTGCCGGCAGCTCTGGCCACCAGGAGCTGACTGTGGGGTTCGGCCACAAGCTCAGAAATGACGTGCTCCAAACTGCCCCTTTCTGATACCCGGTGGTCAGGTGGGAGGGGGTGACACTTGCCCAAGGTCACAGAGCATGCAAATAAGATAAGCCACACCAGAGCCTCCTGTAACTGTCAGCCAGAGCTCCCCCAGGAGACCGGGGAGGGGGCGCGGGGGGGCGGTGAGGGCCTGGGGCAGGTAGGCTGGGGGCTGAAGAAGAGAGATTGGAGCGTTGGGGTGGGGGAGAGAGAGATAGAGTACCAGCCAAGGCCCGCAGAGCAAGGAAGAAATGGGATTGGGGTTGGGGTCTGCAGGGGAAGGCGATCAATGGTCTTGGGCGTAAGAGAGAGAGAGAATTCCATTGGCAAAATCATCTCTGGGTCCAAAGGGAGCCCCTCCGACATCATCAGCTTCCTGCACCCGACCTCCCAAGTCCGGGAGTCCCGGCATCCAGGGCCACCCGACCAGCCCGATTCGCCTTCTGAGGAGCCTGGGCCTCGTCGCTGTCCGTGGTGCTGAATCGCCTCTCCCGGTCTGGACACTGTCCGTTCTCACCCAGATGTCTCCCAGGAGCTCAGCAGGGTTGAAGGAAGAGGTGGTGGTGGCGGAAAGGAAGAGAAGGCAGAAACAAAGGACAGGGATTATCAGAGAGGTGGCCCCAACTAGAGATTTCGGGGAAGGGGAGCAATTTCTCCTTTGATACGGTTTTCAAACAGCGACAGTGACTGAGAACATCACCAGCGAAGACGGCTGACCAGTCGAGGAATCGAGGCGGGATGACACGTCCGCGGAGCTGGGCAAGCATCGCTGCGCGCAGGGGAATCCAGG
>PVJD01012791.1:0-37657 GCA_004026545.1 Mormoops blainvillei | reverse complement strand
GAGGGGGCTCCTCGGAGGGGCCTTACCTCAGAGTCCTTCTCCCCTCCCCCAGCCTCTGGCTCCCATGGAGAGGGGCGGCGGGAGGACTTTGGCCTTGGCCTTCATTTCCTGCCAGGGAGGATGACCACTCCAGCCCCAAGGCACCCTTCCAGCTGGACCCCTGGATTGGAGCTGGACGGTGTATAATGAGATCCGGGCCTCCTCCTGCTTTTTCCTCTGTTCCTTCCATTGCAGGCAGATCGGGAGAACTTACTGCTTCTAAGGAACCCAGCTGGAAAGGGTGGGCGGGAGGAGGGGTCCGGGCACTCCTGGAGGGTGTCCAGAGGAAGAAGCTGCCCAGTGTGGGCTATGTGAGTGACGAGATGGGCCACTGCTTCAGAGACGCAGACATATCAGGTTGAGAGCTGCAGTGAGTAGTTGTCTTGTCATTCATTTTACGGGTGGGGAAACTGAGGCCCGGAGAGGTTAACCCATGGACTGATAAAAATGTATATGACACTTTACAATTTACCAAGCCTAGCCCTGGCTGGTATAGCTCAGTGGATTGAGGGTCGGCCTGGGAACCAAAGGGTTGACGGTTCAATTCCCAGGGTTGCAGGTCAAGACCCGGCGGTGGGGAGGGGGCATAAGGGGCAACCACACACTGATGTTTCTCTCCCTCTCTTTCTCCTTCCCCATCCCTCTCTCTAAAAATAAACAAATAAATAAATCTTTTTAAAAAACAAACAATTTAGCAAGCATATCCACACAGCCTTAAATGGAAAAGAACTACTTACATGACCACCATGCACTGCATTCACTCACTCGTTCAACACTCGGAGCAGACCTGCCCTGTCCCAGGGAGGCTGTGCGAAGTCCCAAGCACTCAGTGACCTGAAGATCAGACCTGATTCTGCCCTCGGGGAGCTCCCACCATTGGCCAGCACCTGGATCTGACTCCTCTCACTTGCTCTCACAACTTTCTGAGGTACACACAGACAGATATCACTGTTCTCCCCTTTTCACAAAGGAAGAAAATGAGGTCAAACAGGGGACTTGTTTGCCCGAAGCTACACAGTGTTTGTTTGTTTGTTTGTTTGTTTGTTTTTGCAGAACCCAGACTTAAAACGCAAGCCTCGATGCCAGGGCAGCTCCAGAAAGTCACCAAGGTATGCATAGAAAAATGTTTAACAACTGGCTCTGGATGGGGGGCAGGGGAAGAGGCAGTGGGACAGCGGGGGCTTCACTTGTAGCATTTGCTGATTTTTGTGGCAAAATGGCTGATTCCAAGCTACCAACAGGGAGTCGTAGAGCAGGAAGGAGACATGGTCAAGCTGCTTTTCCGCGAGCACCCCCAGCGCACTCCTGTTCGGAGCTGTGTTTTTAAAAGAGTCCAAAGGAAACATTGACAATTTTGAAAAAAATCATTAAGCCAATGTCCCAAAGACTTAGTAATCCTGTTTATTTTTTCCCAAACAACCCTAAGTCTGAGAAAGAAGAGGCCCAATAGGCAAAGCTCAAACCCATCAGGCAGTAACTGCCTGATGTTCACAGGGTTGCCAAAGTACGAGGGAGGACAGAACCCCCCCCACCTCCCCACTGCAGTCATCAAAAGCTGAGGAAGGCTCACAGGGTCCTGTACATGTGCACAGACACACACATAACAGATTTTTTTTTTGATACAAGAAAGGCCCCTTCCCAGCGGGAATGGGGTCTGAGATTGGGGTGAGGAAGGGCATCCCGCTGTAATCCGTCTGCCCAGAGGAGGCACCAATTTTCAATGTGCACAAAGGCCCTTCCTGTGTGACACCAACTGCTGTGAGAAGGTGGCCTGGACTTTAAGGGACCCTGGGGACTGCGGGACAGGTAGGTAGAGGATGAGGAAGTTCCAGGCAGCCTTTCATGGCTCCATCCCGCCCTTTACCAGGGGCCATCTCTCCTAAAAAACCACCCCTTTTAGCACCAAAATGTAATAGAAAAAATAAATGTGAAACTTCAAGTCTTCCAAGGCGCCTGAGGCCGTGAGGTTTAGAGTCTATGTAAACTTTTCTTCTTTTATCTGCCCCATCCATCAGGGCTCAGCTCAAAGGACATGCCTTCCTTGGAGACTTCCTCCACCCTCGGGATCAGTTAGTGGCCCCTCCTCTGAGGCTCCACTGCTCTCTGTGCAGCACCCAGTGTCACCTGTTAAATGTAACCCAGTATTTACTTTGCTGGCCACCTGCCCCACGAGGCCACAAGCTCCCCAAGGGCAGAGCCTGCAAGTTATTTGTCTCTATCTCCCGCCCTCAAGCACCAGGCCCTGCACCTATCAGAACCTCAAGAAATGACTGTGAATGAATGAATGGGTTACACACAGTCAGGAAAAACTCAGCAACATTTTATAACTTCAGCCCGCAGCCCAAGGGAAGAACGCCCTTCCTCCCCAGTTCCTCCCAGTACAGATTATGGCCTTTCTCAAAAGGGCCACTCCCCGGGGGCCAGACACAGCCGGACAAGTTAGAGCTCAAAGTAGAAGAGCTGGCTCACAGGATTTCGGCACCTGCAGGGAGAGCCACTCTTGCTCAGAAGGAAAGTGGCAAAGGCAGTCAGGGCTGGAGCGCAAGGGAGCCAGTTTCAGGGACAGTGACACAGAGGCAGCATCCAGGGACCGTGGGGCCCCCGAGCAGAATCTAGGGGTGGGTCTCCCCACCAGCTGGCTCGGAGTGCCGCTGGGGCTGCGCCTCAAGTGAGGGGCAGCCAGGGGCGGTCAGATGTCCTCCAAACCCACCACGGTCCTCCCAGCAGGGCGGGGGGGCCAGTGCGGTAGGAAGGAGGAGGCGGTGGTTATGTGGAAACATATCCCTGATTTAAAATATTTGCTCAGTTCAACTGCTAATTTGTACTTATTTGAGTATGTGGCTTTGGTAATATTTTTATATCTCTATAAACAGAACCCTTAATATCCCTGCCTGAGTTATTTGCTTTTGATTATCTTGCCAACATCTGGGGCTTGCCCAAGGGCACGTCTGTCTAAATGACCAACAGATCCCTTCCAGAACCGAGACGGGGGCCGCCCCCAAACCACATATTTGGCCATTTGAGACATTCTGTTTTATCTCTGCTTCCACTCATCAAAGATTCATAAATACTAAGGCCCAGATACAGAAAGCCCTGCCACCCAATTAAGAAATGTTCATGGTTTAAAAAAGAGGTTTACATGTGCCATTTTGTTTCAATACAGACACCAGTGGGAAAGAACTGGATCGTTCAGGAAAATCAGACTCATAGCTCCTGTTACAAGCTTCCCTCCAACATGGGGGGTCGTGCCATAAAACCCCTCAGATGGCGGTGCTGGGGAAAGTGCTCCTTCACTCGCTCATGTGCTCCTCTGCTCGTTTGGCTGTTCCTTCAACAACCATGAAGTGAACCCCAGCGATGAGAAGGAAAGTGACACAGGCAGTCAGGGCTGGAGCCCTGTGGAACCCCCGGCGGTGAATGCAGTGAGGGCCCTGGACCTGAGGAGGCGTCTTCCTCGCACTAAAGCAAAGCAGAAAAGGGGCAGGGAGGGAGGAGGAGGCCAGGCGCCCAGGCCGAGTGGCCCAGCCGGTCGGCGCGTCGTCCCGTACACTGAAAGCTTGCGGGTTGGACCCGCAGTCAGGGCACATACCTAGGTTGTGGGTTTGACCCCTCGGTCAGGACACGTGTGGGAGGCAACCGATTGATATTTTTCTCTCTCTCTCCCTCTCCCTCTCTCTCTCTCTCTAAAGGGATCTATATATCCCTTCTTTTCTCTCTACAAATCAATAAATAAGAGGGGGAGATGGCAAGGCTCAGGGAGTGGAATAGAGAAGAAAACGGAAACGTGGAAAGAAGGGAGAAAGGGCCCCCAGGAGGATACAAAGCTCCAACGGAGAGCACCGGAAAGGACGCTTTACCCAGAGAGGCCAGAGACAAAACGGGCCAGATCTGGTGATGACACGTCCCCATCCACCACGCCTTCCCTTGGCTGGCTCTTCTCTCTCTTCCGCAGCCAGTTCTGGGGCCTCCCACCCAGTAGCCTGGCACAGAGGTACAGCACAGGCCTCTGACATATTTCTGGACTTCCATATGCCTTTGAAAGGAAAGAAAAGTTCTGGTGAAGGAGAAAACCCAAGGGTTAGGGTCATCGAGGTCATTCCAGGGCCAGCCAAGCAAGGGGCAGTCTATAACTTGGAGCCTTTAATAAATGAAGTTTTCATTCATTGATTCCACTAACTCGGAATCTGTCAGTTCTGACATTGGCTATGCTAAAGTTGCTTTTATACTGTCCATAAAAGGTTTCTTAGGCAAGTGAATATAGGCAATTATACTGACTTCTGGGGTCGAATAGGAGTATATAAGCTGCCCTGTGTATTTTGTGTGTCTCTGCAGAAGGATGCTGCTAATTGCACATGAATCTCTGCATCGAAGCACATTCTGCAGACCCCGCTCGACGCCTGTGCAGAGGTTCACACAAGGAAGCAATGGTAAGAAAAGCTCTCCTTCCCTCCACCCGGGAGCAAGGCTGTGAATTCCCTCCACCCTCGGGCAAGGGTGGGAGGAAAGTGGAGGTCGGGAACTGAGAAAGCCCCTGGACAGGGATCAGTCATGGGGGTGATTCTTGAACAGTAGGGAACCAAACTCCATTGCTCACGGTGTCCCAGGCACAGAGGAGCCAAGCTTGGGTACAAAGACAGTGATGCCACCCGTTCTGTAGGACTAGGGGGGCTCGGACAATGGGAATATCCATGGTGTTAATGGGGTCTGCAGACCACAGCACCCTCCCTGAGCTTCAGTCTTGTTTCAGCCCTGGTTGGTTGGGGTTTCCTGTTATTGGCAGCTTAACCGAATCTCAATGAATTCCTGCTTCCTGGGCTGAATATCAGGCCCAGAGGAACCAGATCGCTTAACTGCCTAAAAGCCATCATTCCCCAGAGCAGAGATTATGGCCCACTTTAAAATCCAAAGAAGGCCATGGCGGCAGTCCCAGAAAAACGCACGCATGTGAGTATGTTCCACCCACACCTCCATATTCTTCCTGAAGCCCAGGCCTCGATCCTCAAGCTGAAAACCTTAACAAGAAAGATGTAGTTACCAAAGCTCTCGCCCGCAGCTCAGGCGGTGTCAGGAAGGCCCTGCTCCCACTTGGGGTCAGCCCCAGGGCAGAGGACAGGATCTCTGCTACACCCACCCCACTCGCTTCACTGGCACGGCGCTCACTCTTGAGCTGTTACTCATTGTTTGAGCACTTGCCAGCCACAGGCACTGGGCAAAGTGCTGGGGCCACAGCGAGCCCCTGGGGAGCTCATAGCTAACTGGGGAGAAGGCAGATGAGTGGGGCGGTGTGATGGGTTTAATATTAAAGGCAACAACAAAGAGCTAGAGGAGTGGAAGAGGGAACCGTGAATACCGCTACATGGAGGAGGCCACATCTGAGCTTTGCCAATTGGTAAAATGGGGGTAGTTTATACAAGAAACTGGGTCACAGAAATTCAGATTGCCCTTGGCATGTCTGGGGGACAGCGGGCATACACACCAGTGCTCTTGGACAGAGCGGTGGGGGACGGGAGCGTTTGGAGATGAGCCTGTAAAGTCGGGCTGTGCACAGCTGCACCAGGCCTCGAATGCTCTCTAAGGATTTTGACTGGATGCTGCAGGCAACAAAGGGCCAGCGAATGACGTGATCAGATCTGTCTGGTGGTGACAAGAAGGAACGATGGGAGACTGGAGTCTGGGAGCCCTTGGGCAATGACTGGGGGTCAGGTGCAGGCTTTGACCTGGTCGGTGGACATAATACCTCAGCAAACAGCACCTGAAGTCATCCAAGCCGACAGCTCCCACAGCACAGCCCTTGCGTCTCCTCCCAGTGTCTCGGAACAGGCAAAGCTGCCCTCCTGTTTTTTCAGGTGCACTGTGCTTCCTTCCCCGACCCTTTCCCCGCCTCCCTGTATCTCCCTGGCTGGCTCTAAAGCAGCCTTTCATTCCAGAATCACAGAGGAGCCTCAGATGCAGACACTCCCAGGGGACCTGACTTCCTCTAATTCACCCTCATTGAACAGCTGGATCCAACACACATTTCCTGAGACTCTGCCATGCACAACGTGAGGGAGACACAGATGAATCAGACCGGACCCTGCCCCGGTGGCTCAGTGATGCACAGGGAGGGGGGAGTGTGAATCAGCCCGGGGTGAGCACACAGGGTTGTGGGTGTTGGGGAACGGAGGAGGAAAGGAGTCACCTCTCTGGGTGGAATGGAAATGGGTCGGGCTTAGTCTCCACGGTGGACCCCAAGGCTTAAAAAAACGCAGAAAATCTGGTTTTCCATTCTCCCTTTCATAGTTGTGTGACCGAGAGCAGATTGCTCCACCTCTCTGAACCTCTGTCCTCATTCAGAGAGCGACAGATACACGCCAGCCCTCCCTTATCCGCGGGATGTGTGTTCCAAGACCCCCCGTGGGTGCCTGAAACCGAAGATAGTACAAAACCCTATGTATACTGTTTTTTCCCTATACATACATGCCTATGATAAAGTTTCATTTATAAATTAGGCACAGTAAGAGATTAACAACAATAGCTAATAATAAAATAGAACAATTATAATAATACACTATGATAAAAGTTACATGAATGTGGTCTCTCTCTAAATATCTTATTGTACTGTACATGCCCTTCCTCCTGTGATGAGGTGAGGTGTTAAAATCCTACTCAACGAGGCGAGGGGAGGGGAGGGATGCGGGCATTGTGATGTAGTGTTAGGCTGCTGCTCATCTTCTGATGAGGCAGCTATGGACTAACGGGAGCGTATAGAGCGTGGACACGCTGGACAAAGGGATGATTCACGTGGCCAGGCAGATGAAGCAGGATGGCGACAGATTTCATCAAGCTACTCAGGACGCATGCAATTTAAAACTTATGAGTCATATATTTCTGGAATTTTCCCATTTAATATTTTTGTACCACGGTTGACTGTGGGTAACTGAAACCACGAAAAGCAAAACCGTGAATGGGGGGACTGCTGTATGTTCTCGTACACAGTTGGGAGGCTGACCCAGTAAGATACTGTAACGCTCAGTGCCTGGGGGCGGGGTTATGATCGGTATAGGAACCAGCCTCTAAAATGGCCTCCAAGGACCCTGCCTCTTGCTGTTCTCATTCTGTGTACTGTCCTGAGCGTGGGCTGGACTTAAGGACTTGCTCCCAATCAGTGGGAAATGGCAAAGAGTGATAGGATGACCCTTCTAAGATGAGGTGACAAAAAGGCTGGCTTACATCTTACTGTCCCTCCACTGCTGTCTTCCTTGCCTGCTCTGGTGAAAGCCAGCTGCCAGGCTGGGAGCTGTCCTACGGGGAGGTCCACATGGCAGGACCTGTGTGGGAGGCTGCATTTTGCCAACAATGTCGTGAAAGCTCTTGGAAGTGTATCTCTCCCCCAACAATTGTTGAGGTGACTGTAACCCTGGCAAACGCCTTGAGGGCAGCCTGTGAAAGACCCTGAACCAGAGGACCCAGCTAAGTCATGCTTTGCTTCCTGATCCACAGAAACCCTGAGGTAATGTCTTTGTTGTTTCCAGCCACTAAGTTTCAGGGTAATTTGTTACGCAGCAGTAGCTAACTGATACAACCAACGTGACACTGAGACTGTTTAGCACCCAGCCCAGAACCGGCGTTAGGCAGTTAGAGCAGATGCTGCCGGCAGCAATGGGGCGGGTCTTCCAGGTCCTTGCTGAGCCTCTTGTTATTGAACACTGGGGGTTCAGGAAGGGGGTCTAGGGAGGAGCAGGTGAAGTGGTGGGGGTTTATCTTACAGAAGCACACATGGCGCATAAAGGTGCCTACTTGCAAGAATATTCACTGAGGTATTATTTGTTATAGCAAAATATTGGAAACAAATGAAAAGTCTATACCCAAGGGACCAGTTAAATTAAGGACATCCACACAATGGGCTATCACTCGGCCATGAAAAGGAATGAGATACGTGCTGATATGGAATGATGGGCAGGATATACTTTGTTCACGGGAACAGTGGCATCATACACCGTCATTTCTGTTAAATATATAACATGAGCTTATCTGAAGGCTTGTAGCTGTAGAAATAACCTGGTAGCCTTGGTTGCCTCAGAAAGAGGAACTGGGGCGGGGGCGGGTCAGGGCTGGGAGGGAAACCTAATTTTTCTGTCTCCTGGAGCCCCCTGTGATGCTCCTTCTGTCTCCTGGGGTGGGGAGCCAGTTGTGACTGTGGTCTGAGAGGATTCATAAACCCTAATTTGGTGTCTGGAGATTTTCTAAATTGGGGATTACTGAGGGGAAGGGCCCTGGCTCCCCTGCCCAACCACCAGAACAGTGCCTCCTGCTGGAGATTTCATTGAATAAAATGGTTCCTCTGCTTTATGGAAGAAAATTTGGACCGCGATATGCCCCGTTTCTTCCCTTAGTTCCCATTCAACTCTCCTCTGTCCATCCACTCCCCGTCATCACTGCACCCCTCCCCACTAGCCTGGGTCAGTCTGAGCTGAGTCCAACCCAGTCCAGGTCTCTGCTGAATCCCTGGGGACTCACCTGGTACGTCCGGGGATGTATTGACAGTCATGAAGGCGTCTGACAGGCCGGCTTTGACGGGGTGCTGGGAAGAGCTGATTTCCAGGACGGACATAGGGATCTACAGCAGGGAGAAGAGGCTCCATCTGACCCCCAAACACTCGCGGGCCAGCCTAGACTTCCCCTCTGCGCTCCAGACCCATCTGCCTGCGTGGTGCCGCCTCTTGGAGGATGTGAAGACACTTCACACCCCAGGGACCCCACCCAAACTTCAAGTCTTCCCCACACCACCTCCAAGCACATTTCCATGTTCTATGTTATATATTCTTTGTGAATGGCCCCTCCATGCAGGCCAGAGACCTGGGAGTCACCCCAGCCCTTCCCTTCTCTTCATTTCTGCCTCCTCCATCTAATACATCCCTAAATCCTGTTCGGTAACCAACTAACTGGCTCTCAAATCTGTCCAGTTCTCTCCATCGTCCCCCACCAGACTCCAAGCTGGCAACACTTCTCTCCTCGCTCATCTCTCAGCATTCCCTCCGAGCCACCAACAATTTGTTCTCCACCCTGAAGCCAAAGTGACCTTGGTCAAAGGCAAATCTGGTGTCTCCCTTTCCCGTCTTGCCCCTTACTCTCTCCCCTCCAGCCATGCTGCCTTCTCTCAGTGCTTTGTACCAGCCGCGATCTATCCTGTCACAGGACCTTGGCATGTGCTTTACTTTCTCCTGGAACACGCTTCATTCTCCTCTTTGCTGCCTTAGCTCCTATGCCTCCTGCGCGTGTTAACTCTTTTCCTTAGGGAAGCCTCTCCTGACCCCGCTACTGAGGTAGAAAGCCCATGACAGGCTCTGGTGACAGGGTACCTCTACTTAGGAGCATTTTTTACAGTGGCAGTTCTACGCTTGTCTCTGCAATTATTGTCTGTTGTCTCAACAAGACTTAAACTCTACAAGGGGCAGGGCCTGCAACCATCTTACTAACTGTCATACCCCCAGCACCAATCTCTATCCCAGGCACACTTCAGGTTCTCTACAAGTATCCGCTGAATGGGGGAAAAGCCTCCACAAGACCCAGCCGTCTCTGAAGCTGGGCCCACTCACCTCTTTGTAGCCAAATACAATGCGGCCATCACGGTGCAGGGCTGCCTGGAAGGTGAAGCTGCCCCTGTCCTCCCGGCCTTGGAGGTAGACACGGTCCCACTGAACGACAAAGACTGTCCCTGTGGAGAACAGCAGAGGCCTTGCTGGACAGGGAGGCCAGGGAGCAGGGCATTGCAGAAACAGTGGCCCAAAAGGATTGGTCGCAGGTCGGGCTTTTTAGGGACAGTGGAGGCAGTTTGCAAATTTGACTGAAGGCAGGAGCTAGGTAAGCCACAAACATGAGCTGGGCCTCCAAGCTGGAGAGGAACAGAAGACCCTACTTCAGCCCCCAGGTACCATGCTTGAGCATCTCTCACTCTGAGCATGCCCCATTCCTTCTTGCCTATCCTGACACGAGACAAAAAGTAAGAGAAATAGGAAAAAAGCCTGTTTTCCCGGGATGGGAGGTTGGGTGTTCAAGGACGACCTGATGAGAGTAAGAAATAAAGTTCCCTAGTATTTATTTCACCTCTGTTAAGGGCCAAGTCCTTTATTTCATCATCTCATCAGGTCCTGCCAGGTAGCAGGCATCTCGTTGCCATCTTACAGATGAGGAAACAGCACAGAAAGGCTGGGTGGCTGCCCTACTGTGTGGCTGTGGCACGCCCCTTGCCTTCTCTGGACCTATTATTATTCTAAAAGGGCGGGGCCAGGGGAGTCCTGGTACTGGGTGACTTAAACTCGGCGATCTGGTCTCACCGTTGTCAAAGTAAGCAACTGTGGAATTTTCGGAGTAGCCAGGGTTGAAATTGGCCATCAGAGGGGCCACGTACTGAGTAGCCGTGAGCATCCGATGGGTCAGGTCACCAGTAAAGATGAAGCCTAGGGTGGGGGGAAGTGCAGAGGAATCACCAGAGAAGGCCCAGGGTGGGTTGTTCCTTACATTCCACCCCCATCCCCCCCCCACAAGGGCAGGAAGGAGCCATATAGACATAGCTGGAAGCAAACCTTGAACCTCTGTCCTCTGTACCCAAGTGGGAAGGCTCAGGCTCAACTGTGTATGGAGCAAAAGCATCCCAGGCCAGAGAAGGTTCTCCCTGCCCCTCCAGATGGGCACAAATTCCCACCTCTCCCTCTCCCTTTCCCTGGCAACGTACACAGGAATCACAGATGGGCTCCTGGTACCAACAGGGAGCCTGGTCCCAGGAACCAAGCTCTTACTGCAGCCTCCCTTTCCCCCCCAGTCACAGACTCAGGCACACAGGGACCACAGGACGGCCCACACTGGCCTCAGCTGGCCCAGAGGAAGACACACACACACACACACACACACACACACACACACGAGCAAGTCGGCTGATATGAGGGAAGTATTTGGACACAATCGCTGACCCCCTTCCTGAGAGTGGGCTCCCAAGAGGGTCAAACCTGGACTCCTCTCCTCCCATCTGTACAACCCTGTCTCCAGGGAGCCTCCTCAGGTAGGTCCCCCAAGTTTGGGCTGAGAGCTCCAAATCCTCCCCCATCCCTACTGACTGGGCCTTACCTCCGGTTGCTATGGTGATCTGCCGCAGAGGATGGCCGTAGAAAGGGAAATCAAAGGACAAGACCACTCTCTGCAGGGGATGGGAGAAAGTCGGCATGGGCCAAGCTGCAGGCGAGGGGGCTGGCATCTATTTACACCGCTCCATGCTTGTCTGGACAGGGTGGGCAGGGGTGGGCGTGTGCAGGCAGGGCGGGCTGACGGCACCACCGGTGGGCACCCCAACTCTGACCAAGCCATCCAGTATCCCCTGGAAGGCACCTCCCGGATCACACACCCTAGGCCATTAGTCATGCCCAGTGACCAGGTCGGGTGGGTTGGCTCCCAGCCTCCCAGCCCGGGGCAGCACTGCCGGGAACGGGGCCACTCACCGAAGCCTGCCGGTGGGTGTTGGAGAGGATCCTGTGGACCTTCACTTGGCTCCGGTTGGCCTCAGCCACGTCCACCCACAGCTCCCGGCTGCGGGGTTCGCTGGGGCCGTACAGACGGGACAAATAGTAACTGTGGTTGTCCTCCTGCCGCCACCCAAGACAGAGCCCACAGGGGCCATGAGGCGTCGTCAGGCATGCCGGGAACCTCCCCGCGTCCCCCACACCTCCCCAACCCAGGCTTCTAGGTACAAGAAATCATGGCCCTCCCAGGGAGCTGGACCTGTGGCCCACATGGTTGACTTAGTCCTGGTAGCTCCTGGACTCCCCTTGACCCCAAACAGCTCATGCCCATATAGCTCTGGACCCGGCCAAACCCAGACCTGCTGTGTCCATGTTCGGCCCGGCCACTCCCGGAGAGGCCAAGAGCCTTTTCCTGCAGCCCTTGAGTGCCCGTGAAGCATACCAAGGCAGAGCTTGGCTTGAGGCTCCAGAGAAAAACAGACAGGGCAGCCCCCCAACAGAGCCCTTGTTGTCGGAGGGGAAGAGCTCCCTTGCTCCGGGGAGCGCCCTTTTTAAGAGAGAAGGGGAAAACTGGATCTTAGAAGCTGCCAGGCGAAAGAGAGATGCAGACCCTTGATCTTGGGGAGCCGATGGTCTGATGGGGGAGGTGGGGCTTATGCAAACGGAATACACAGACACAGACCCTCAAGCAGAGAGGTGATCCAGAGCCCATCACTATAGGGTTTAGAGAGAGGAAAGAAGCAGCAGAGATTTCTTTAAGATGTATTTCTAACCTCTGCTATGTGCCCAATGGGGATAAAATAAAGAATAAGTCAGAGCACAGCAGGCAGGCATTAATCCTGTGAGGCCTTTCCTGCACAGGACCATTTAGCACCAGGATTGAAGGGAGGTCGGCAAATGGTAGAAAGGGTGGAAAAGCCAGGACAGGAAGCGTTGTCACAGCATTTCAGCGCATGGCAGGGAGGCAGCTGCAGGAGAAAAGGAGTCCCAGCGGGCAGGCTCCCTTGGCTGCAGCCTCGGAGACAGGGCCGCTGACCCGTGAGAAGCCCTGGACGTCATGGGTCATCAGTCAGGCTGTCCAGAGGCAGTGGCTTCAGACACAGCAGAACAGACTGTGTGCTCTCTGCCAGCCAACCAGCTGCCCGGCCAGCCCTTGCCCTGGGCCCAGCATGGGCTGGGACAGGACGCCTGCTCTCCCCACTCGCCGGGAGGAAGACTGCTCTTCTGACAAGTGACACAGCCTGGGAATCGGGGTTGGGGCATGGTTGAGGGAAGATGAGCAGAAGAAACATGAAGACCAGGGGGTAGATTTTGCCTGCCTTTGCCTGGTTTTACGTCCATCAAATAAAACTAAAACACATTTGCGGCCGTATCACTCTGCTCGCAAGCCATCTGGGGTGCCTGTTGTTCTCGTGACAAAACCCAAACCTCAACGTGACACCCCAAGTCCCATCGTGAACCAGTTCCACCTTCTCTCCAGCTTCACTTCTCTTTCCTCCTCCCCTTCCCCTGCACATCCTTGTGCAGTCTCACGCCACCAGTGGTCACTCATGCCTTTGCACATGCTGACCTTCTGCCTGGAATGACCTTCCTGGCCTTCTCCCTGGGGCTAATACCTACTCCTTTAACGTTCAGCTTAAACCTCACTTTCTTATTGACCTTCTCCCCCTACTTGCCCAGTGAGGTCCTCCATCCCTTGCAAATGGCCCCCACTTTCCATGGGAGTCCTCAAGAGGTGTGTGTACCGCTGGCGAGGGTCATACAAGCCCACCCTTGCTTGATTTCTGGTTTTACTCATGAAATCACCTGAAGGGGCCAACCTGACGCCACCATCCCTGGGGCGAGGGCAAGTGCCCACATCAAGGATGTTGCTTCCCATTGCTGCCACAGGCACCCACCCTGCGGTCCCAGAAGGTGCCCAGGGGAGGAGGCACCGCTCCCCAGCTCTGCCTGCAGGCACCAAAGCGCCATGCTTGTGGTCAGAGCTCTCGGCCTTCCTCGGGGAAGCAGCCCCTTCCATTTCTGCCTCTTGTCCGACTCCCAAAGGGATCAGATGCCATGTCTTTCCCTCCTGGGTCTCCATCTCCACCCATCTCTGCTAGGGGATCCTCACCTTGATCAAAAAGCAAACAAACAAAAGACCCAAAACATGCCCCGTCCTGAGTAATCACCCGTCAGGAAACAGCTCCGTGTCCACCAGCTCATGCAGAGAGATGTGTACAAAGGTGTCCCCAGCCCGCCTCCTGGGATTCACATGGTGAGCAGTTTTTATTCTACCACAAAGCAAGAAATAGGGGGCCCTGAACACTGTATATCTGATGGTCTGCAGGACCCTAACTCTGACCCCAACTCAGTTGCGACCACCTTCCAGAGCCACTGCTACAGCTTACCTCTTCTCCCCACTGGTTCAAATATAAAAATGGTTTATTGCCCGGGCTGGTGTGGCTCAGCGGACTGAGTGCTGGCCTGCGGCCTAAAAGGCTGCCCCTTTGATTCCTGGTCAGGGGGCACGTGCCTGGGTGGCGGGCCAGGTCCCCAGTGGAGGGCGTGTGCGAGAGGCAACCGAACGATATTTCTCTCACACATTGATGTGTCTCTCCCTCTCTTTCCCCCTTGTTTCCACTTTCTCTAACAACAAAAACAAATAAAATCTTTAGAAGCGGTTTATTAACTTATGAGGTTAGAAAAAAAAAGTGGTTTATTAAAGGGCACAGGTTAGCCTAAAATTTTGCCTGAAGAAAGGAAAACAAGTTAGATGCTCTTCGGGCTGTCATTTAAATTCAGCAGCCCTCTCTTCCCTCGCCATGCACCCACTCGCCAAACTCTGATCCCCTGACAAGTGGGTACAGATGAGGTCATCTCTGCACCCATGGCATCTCTGCACCCTTGCATCCCTGGAGCTGGGAAAGTGTTTGCTGAGGTGAATGAGGTGGGAACCCGGACCCCTCTTTTTGCCCTTTTATAAAAGAAGGAGGAGGGATCGGTGCCTGGCATTAGGTTGAAACTTTGGAGATAAACCTGGGCTGTCTTTTCGTGACCCATGGGTGAGGGAAAATGAGTGGCCCAACAGAGCAAAGCAGCGTCTAGGTAGCCCTCCCTTTGTGTGCTGTTGTGGGGTGAATTGTGTCTCACAAAAAAAATGCTCTCCAGCCCTAAGCCCGGGTATCTCTGAACATGACCTTATTGGGAAATGGAGTCTTGGTGGGCACTAATTCCAATGATGGATGTCCTTTTAAAAGAATGAAGAGGGACAGTTGAATACAGAGGCACAGAGGCAACACAGGGAAGAAGACCATGTGACAACAGAGGCAGAGACTGGAACACAAGCCAAGGGACACCAAGGATTGCCAGGAGCCACCAGGAGCTAGAAGGGGCAAGGACGGACTCTTCCCTAGAGTCTTCAGAGGGATCATGGCCTTGCTGACGACTCGATTCAGACTTCTGGCCTCCAAAACTGAGAGAATCCGCTTCAGTTGTTTTAAGCCACCCCGTTTGTGGTCATTTGTCGCGGAAGCCCTAGGAAAGGAATACACTCGCCCACCGGTGTGTTGCTGTGGCTCAAGTCGGGGAACTCTGAGCTGTCTCCCCCTTCTGTGTCACTGTCCTGCTTAGAACAAGCTGTGGTTTCGCACCTGCTCTCAGAATGAAGACCACACTCCTTACCACAACTGACGAGGCCCTGCAGGGCCTGCTTGGGACGCTGCCCACCCAGTATCCGCTCGTCCCCTCCGAGCTGCCAGAACATTGCCTCTGTGGCAAGCAGCAACGTAGCCAGCTGAAAACCCTCATTCCCCAGACGTCTTTACGGTCACGTGTGACGCGTGTGACACGTGACATGGGCTGGCCAACGAGATAAGCTGAGGGCTCTAGGGGAGCCTTTTGAAAGAGGTTAAATTTGACTGCCTGCCCGCCTTGCCTTCTCCATTGTTATTCTCGTCTGGCGTGCAGATATGATGAATGGAGCTCCGACAGCCATCCTGTGAGTCTACGGACAAGAGCCACAACCTAAGGATGGTGGAGTGAGGAACTGGGGGGAACTTGGGTCCCCGAGGACAAGTTGGAGGGATGCTCGTGGCGTCCTTGGATTCAGCCCTCTGTTACACGCAGACACAAAGCCTTCCTGACGTGTGGTGGTCTGGCCCCACGCACGCCCTCCCCTTCTCTCTCCCTGCTCTTTGCACTCCAGCCCTGCTGGGCTACTCTCAGTTTCTGAAAGCACCAACCGCTTGTCTGCCTCAGGCCCCTGGTACTTCCTGTGCCGATTCCTCCTCATCCTTCGGGCCTCAGCTATGCCGTCCTTTCCCCAGGATGCCTCCCTGATGCCCCTGGTACACTCGTCACACTCTGGGTTGCTCCCTCTCAATGAGTTGCACACTTGTGATGATTTATTTGGCTTTTAGACTTGTTATCTCCATACTTGCCTTCCCTATAAGTTCCCCACGGGCAAGGTCAGCCTTTATCTATGGTGTTTAACCACAGAGTACATGCTCAATGGAAGGGTTTGCTAATGAATGAATGGCCACTCAGAATTTCAAGGCCTGGTTTGTCCAAGGCCTGCCCTCACTTTGCCTGATCACTACCGCCATGCATTCTGGTAACTGGAATGGCATGGTATTACCAAACAAAGCCCGACGGCAGCTAACAGGGACAGGTGTCACTGTACGGTAGGAGTCAATTGGGTGCAGCTCCCCACTAGGAACCTGAGCAGGCCTGCGTTTAAAACCGCTGTTGGCAGGCTGGGTCCTGTTTCCGTCACCTGCTTCCTGGGACTCGCCCGGTGACAGCATTCGCTAAACCTCCACGCGTTGGGAACGAGGGCCCTGGACGGAGTCCACGCTCTGCAGCTGTGAAGCCCAAACATGCTGACATGTCTCTTGCTGCCTCGCCTACGAGGCAAAGGGTGGCGTGACCGGGGACGCGTCTCACCAGCCCATTGCTCCGACTCCTGTTTGCCATGAAGGAAAATGGTCAACGGCCGCGGCAGGTGCCGCTCCACTGAGGAGCCGGGCTGGCTGCTGTTGGGGGATCCTGGGACAGGTGGAATCACCTCACTCTTAGAGTGGCCAAGGAGCCCTCCGGTGGCACCTCCTCAGTGACGAAAGGTCTCTGTCTATGCCAGCCCAGGAGAGTCAGAAACTAAAGGAGCGGCTGACTCTAACCCTAGGCAGCGATTCTTGCCAATGAGTTAGATGACCCCCGGGAGGGTGAGGCCCCCACACACACGGAGCGTGCTCAGGCTGGGCAGGTGAGGCCGAGGCTTTGCCAGGCCTCAGCAGTGCCAGGTGCAGACGGCCTACCAGGGGAAGAGCTGCCTCGGGGCAACGCCACGCAGAATCCGCCATTAAGTCCTAACAGGCCCCAAGCGACGACCTCTCCTGGCGCAGGGTGACTGAGTATCCCCAGGAGAGTGAGGCCGGAAGCTGTACCTATTTAGAGCCCTGGCCTGGGAAGGCTCCACGGTGATGGCTGAGGCCAAACTGCAGCCTCAAAAGCAGGGGACAGCTCGGAGCTGGGGCCACTTCTGGACAGAGCCAAGAACAAAGTCCACAGGGCGGGGGAGGTGCTTGGGAGAATTAGAGGAAAGAGAAGAGCAGCTGGCGTTGGCAGAGCTGTGACAGTTACACTGGGCGTTTCAGATCCATCACCGCATAACAACCCTGGGAGGTGAGCACTAACATTAGTCCCGTTTTATAAGTGGGGAAACTGAGGCCCACATAGCTATCTGAATCCATGTCAGTCTCACTGAAAGACAATGCCTTTTCCTCTGTCTACTGTTTCTCAGATCTTTAAGTAACTACCTCACCAGAAGGTGACTTGGGCTACCCATCAGTCATTGATTAAAATCTCTCATATCCGAAGAACTGGCATGGGTCCTTTGGGGCAGCGGTCCCCAACCTTTTGGCACCAGGAACCCCAGTTTCCTGGAAGACAATTTTTCCACAGGCCGGGGGTTGTGGGGGTGGTTTCGGGATGATTCAAGCACATTGCATTCAAGCTCACATCCTGCTGTGTGGTTTGGTTCCTAACAGGCCCCGATGGGTACCGGTCCGCAGCCCAGATGTTGGGGACCTCTACTTTAGGAAGCACAGAGCTCAGAGACTGTGTCGCATTCATCTCCTCACCCCCAACACTACCTAGCGAGGGCTTGGCACCTGGCATGTGGTAGGTGTCAGGGACCTGCTCACTGAACAAGTTCAATCAACTAGGATCCCACAGCTGACAGTGCCGTAGGCTGTGCCGAGAATGTGTGGAGCGACTCCAACCAGGACAGCATCCTCCCCGACCACTGATGTCAGGTGACGCAAAACCACTTGCGTAGGACCCTGCGGCCTCCTCTGGGGATCCAAGTCCACGGAAAGCAATCCCACGGCTGAGACATCCCACACACAGGAAAGCAGTGATTTCTCAAGTTCTTCTCTGAGGAAGTGAAGCTAACGAGGGAGGTGCTTTCAGGACAAGGAAGAGAAACCTGGCTCCGGCTGAAACACGGAAGAAAGGTATTAGATCAAAGGGCTGACAGTCCAGCAGGCTGGCACGCATGGGACATGGGCACTGTCCTCAGTGTGACTGCAAGTCCACAGTAAAGGAAAGGAAGACCTAACATGCATCTGGCTTCAATAAATACATGCTGCGTAAGTGAAAAAGAGACAAGAATTGAGGCAGAGAAAGCAGCGCTGGTTTCCGGCAGCACTTGAGGTCCCCCAGGTCAGATGATCCTTCATCTCCGCGTCCTCATTCCAAACCCTCCCCTGAGACAGCTTGAATGCTCCTTGGAACCGAAAGGGTCCCAACTAGAACAGTCTCGCTCATGGCATGATCAGAGGAGGGACTTCCAGGGCTACCCCAGACAGTCCGTCTCCAGCACAGTGCGAATCTGAGTGGGAAGACAGAAGTGAGAAATCATGTTTCGGAGAGAACTTTTCCCTGGCAATGCTGTCCGCCATGCTTTTTTTCTTCTTCTTCTTCTACAAAGTCACTCACTGCTGGCTTCTTGACTGACCACCAGGAAAAGAGTCACGTGGTTTAGAATCCTCCAAACTCGGCAGTGCTTCCCATCTACCCCTGCGGGTCCCTGCGCACGCTGCCGCTGGCACCAGCAGTTTTGATGGTGGAGGCCCACTCACAGCAGAGACTAAGAAATGCCTCCTAATGGCCATTCTCTCCTTCTTCCTTGAGTAGCAGAACCTCCCAGTCTCAGTGAAATGCATTGCCATCCAGTTAGACTAGGTTTCCCAGCCCTCCTTACGGCTGGGTGTGGCTAAATGACTATGTCCAGTCCACGGAAGAGGAGCAGAATGAGTGCCTTCGATAGGAATGGGGGGCCCTCATGTTGCGTGGTAACCATTGGCTGGAATGCAGGTGTGATGGTGGGAGCTGAAACAGCCATCTTGGGCCACCACACAGAAGGCACTTATTGTAGAAGAAACCTGCATCCGCAACCGCATGGAGACACTCCATCAATGCTTACTTATATTCACACTATTAACATATGAGAGAATAAATTTCTCTCAGGTCCAAGTGCTTTGTCAGTTGGGCATTTGTAACAATAGCTGAATTTGTATCCTAATTAATACAAGGTCCTAAGCGGCCTCCTCAGGCCAGTCACAGCCCGCAGGCTTTTTCACTGTAATCTATACAGATGCCTCTTAAAAAGGATTTAGAGGCCTTCCTTGGCAGTTAACTGCGCCTGAGGAATTCACCCAATTCACAGCCTGTCACGGCATTTGACCTGCTGTCAGCGGGGCAGCCCCGTTGTCCCAGAGGGCAGGCCTCCGGGTACTGTGGACTGGAGGTGAGATGCTAGCTGGGGTGGCCTGAGGCTACAGAGGGTCAGGGGGAAGCACACGTCAGAACATCTGGCGAGTCCTCCGCAGGGGGCTATGTTTCCTCAAAATGCATGCAAGAAGCCCTAGTCAATAACCCCCATGTGTTTGGGGAAGCAACACGATGTGGATTTCAAACATTTTTGACCACGAAATCCTTTCTTTCAATTAATCTTCCATGGAAGCTCAATGCATAAATTACATGAAAGTAAGGCCTCTCTGGGAGAAGGACAGGGAAGGGCCCGGAGCTGGGCCAAGCTACGTCCTTCTCCACACCCTCAACCTACAGGAGCCCAGGAAGTACCTGTGGGAGCCCTAGGGTTCTCTGGAGAGCAATCGGAAAACCACCGCTCTCGGATCGAGTGCAGGCGCAGGGACATTAGACAGGGCCAAGTTCAAAACCTGGCTCTGCTACATAACAGTCGGTGACAAGCAATACTCTCCACTCCGAGGGTCTGTTCCATCAGTACCCCTTCTCGCAGAGCTCGCAAAAGGATTACAGAAAACATATCCACAGAAAGCTCTCCGCCCAGTGCCTGGTCCACACGGGTGTCTGATGCGTGGGAGCTATCACGCTGACGTTGTGGGCCCTTTCTAGGAAAAGGTCTTGATGGCGGAGGTTGCCTCCTCAAAGCCATCCCCAGCTCCATCCTAAACTTCTGCTGTTACAATGTCTCTTCTGTCTCAATTATTCATGCCCAGAACCTGCCAGCACTTCATTTGTGACAGCAGGGCAGCATTTACCTTGGCGGAGCTCAAAATGGTTTCTGGACAGGAATTCCGGCTAAGCTGTCACCATCGGCCCATCACCTGCCAGCCAACTGGCAGGTGGAAATGCCAGGGCAGGCAACCAAGGGCACCCTGCGGGGCCTGCCGGAGAGGCCCGGCCAGCCAGGCATGTCGGGCTGCTGCTGCAGGCAGCTGGGTCCAACCCAGGAGGCGCTGACGGGATTACTGGGTTGGGGGCACCCAGCCCCTGCCTCCACCATTCCATGAGGCCTTACAAGACCAAGAGGAATATTCTCTGGATCCCTGTTGCTCAAAGTATGCCCCAGGGACCGGCAGCTTCTGTGCTACCTGGAAGCTTCTTAGAAATGTGGAGTCCTGGGCCTAACCCCAAACGTGTTGGATCCAAATTGCATTCAAACTAGTTCTCCAAGAGATTCTTCAGCACAATAAAGTTGGTACAGCGCTGGTCTAGAAGCACCCACACTCATTTTTGTCCCTGAGGTCACAGTGGTTAAATGCTCAGACTCCGAAGGCAGAAAGATGTAGGTTCTCGTTCTGGCTCTGCCACTAACTAGCTGTGCAACCTTGGGTGACACTTCGCCTCTCTGTTCCGGGGTCGTATTAGAAAGACTTGCCTCCTGCGGTAGTTG
This sequence comes from Mormoops blainvillei, assembly GCA_004026545.1. NCBI lineage: Eukaryota > Metazoa > Chordata > Mammalia > Chiroptera > Mormoopidae > Mormoops > Mormoops blainvillei. Next base: position 16,927 of record PVJD01012791.1, on the reverse strand, counting down.
GGTAGATTAAATGCAAGGCCACAAAATGAGGCCAGCATCTGGGAAGGGTTCCTTTAACATTGCCTGTTATTATTTTCCCTTTGCTCCTGTACCCGCACAACAACCTCCGTCTGCCCCCAGAAGGATTCACGCATCCGGCTGAAACAAAGCCACAAAGCCACAAACCCACAGAGAACATTTGTCATCTCAGAAGTGCAGAAAGCAGGTCTCACCCAGGAAGGGAAGGACCCAGGCCAGACAAAAGGGCACTTACGTCAGCACTGATGGTAGGCCTAAAGGGGTGTCGGGGTGGGTGAGGCTGACCTAAGAAGGCCCTGGAAGTGGGGGACCAGACCAGGCTTGGAAAGAGGGTGTGGACTGGCTTTCTAGACAAAGCATTTCTTCTTTTCCCCAACACTTTATGGAAATGGAAGAATCATCTTGTCCTGGCACTGATGCAATATGTGGGCTTTTGGGGTAGTATCGGCCAACCAGAGATTTTTATAACACAAATATATATCATATAACCATAGAGAGTTGGGACAACAAGGAAAAACAGAAACAAAATCAGAGCTCCCCCATCCCTCCTCTGGCCCCGTTTGGCATCATTTCTTCTCGTCTTTTCATACATATGTAATTTCCATGGTTATCGCCCTGCTAATCACCCAGTTGTGTGGATGCTTTAGTCACATTTCATGGCATCTAAAGCAGTTTCTGAGTTGAACATGGTCTTTTAACCATCATTTGCAATGGCTTTGTGGCTCCCTATTCAGAAGAAAACACACGATTTTCTTAACTATTGCCCTATTGTTGGGCATTTAGTTAGCTTCCAATTTTCATGTTTTCACAAATACTGTGCGGCGAATTCACTGATGCATTGCCATAGCCCGGACTATTTCCCCTCCTTCAAAGCCTTTGGTGGAAAGCGGTGCTTCTCACACTTTCACGTGCACACGAACCACGCCCAGGAGCCAGATTCTGATTGGGCAGGTCTGAGCGGCCTGCGCGTCTGCCTTTCTCACAAGCTCCCAGGTGCTGCCCATGCTTCTCGTTTCCCGCCAAACTCTGAGAAGCAGTGAACATAGGAAGAGGAGTACCTACGCCTCCCAGGCCAGGAAATCCTCTGTTTGCTGGGATCCTATTTTCACACTTCTAGGTCAGATCTGGGGGTTGGGGGAGCACGACCTTTTTTCTTAGACCTTTCTGGCTAACCTTCTCACGTAATTAGCTCAACTGACTTTTAATAACAACTTGCGAAGCATTCTCAGTTCCATCTGACAGATGAGTAAACTGAGGCTTAGCATTATGATGTGGCAAGGATGTGTACTGTCTAACATACCTCGGGCCACAGTAGGGCGGCCAAGTGTCCTAGGATTTCCCAGGATGCTGAACGTTCGGGGCTAAAACCAGGGCCATCCTGGGAAAACCAAGGTGGTTGGTCATTCCCAGGCCCGTGCCGGGCCCTTTATGTAGATTCTCGTAAAACACCTTTGTGGTTACACTTAGAAAACAGCATCCCCGTTTGACAAGAAACCAACAGGCTCAAGAGGATTAAGAAATTTGCCCATGACAAACAGCCTAATTTTAAAATGGGCAAAGGAAAAAAATGGGGAAAGGACCTAGACATTTTTCCAAAGAAGATACACAAATGGCCAAGAAGCACATGGGAAGATGTTCAACATCCTAAGCTGTTGGGGAAGCACAGAGCAAAATCCTAATGAAACACCACCTCGCACTTACTGAGATGCTATAATTTAACAAAAAACAACGAAAAAGGAAAACACCAGGTGCTGGCAGGGATGTGGGGAAATTGGAGCCCTCATGCACTGTTTCCGGGGACGTAAACTGCTTCAGCTACTGTGGAGGTCAGGTAGGCAGCTCCTCAGAGAGTTACACACAGAACGGCCATATGACCCGGCAACTCCACTCCTAGGTATGTAGCCCAAGTAGTTAAAAACAGGTGCTCGAACAAGTACACGTGCACGTGTTCATAGCTGCTGTGCTCACGACGGCCAAAAGGTGGGAACAGCCCAAATGTCCGTCAACAAATGAATGGATACACAAATGGTGGTACACTGTAGCTGAACAGTGGAATGTTATTCAGCCATAAAAGGGATGAGCCTCAAAAACATTATGCTAGGTGAAAGAAACCAGACACAAAAGGTCATATATGCTACGATTTCATTTCTATAGGAAACATCTAAGCTAGGTAGATCCATAGAAACAGAACACAGATTGGTCGTCGCCAGGGGCTTGAAGGGAGGGGAGAATGGGGAGCAACTGCTTAAAGAGTACAGTATTTCAGTATTTCCTTTTGGAGTGATGAAAAAAAATTTAATAAAGGGAGATGAGATTCTTCGGAAGCAGGGATCATTTTTAATAGCTATTTAAATCCTCACCTGAGGAGATATTTTTACTGATTTTAGAGAGAAAGAGAAACATCAGTGTGAAAGAGAAACATCAATTGGTTTCCTCTCATATGAGCCGCGACTGGGGCTTGAACTCGCAGCCTAGGTGTGTGCCCTGACCAGGAATTAAATTAGCAGCCTTTTGGTGTTTGGGATGATACTCCAATCAACTTAGCCACCCGGCAGGGGCTGACAAAAATGTTTTGGAACTCGACAGAGGTGATGGGTACCCAACATTGTGACTGTGTTAAATATACTTCATTTTAAAATGGTTAATTTTATGTGACCCACACTTGAAGGAAGGAAGGAAGGAAGGAAGGAAGGAAGGAAGGAAGGAAGGAAGGAAGGAAGGAAGGAACCTGTCCAGAGGAAAGTGAAAAGGTCAACCAGAGGGACTGACATGGGAGATGGACCTCCTGGGGCTGTGTAACCCGCAGAGGCGCTGCTGGGGAAGGGGAGACCACAGGGACAGAGATCCCATCAAGCACCTCGAATTTTGCTCTTAAATTTCAACCCTGTGAGCTCACTATTTACCACTCCACTTGGGAAATTTGAAGCTAACAGGGGCTTGCCGAAGCTCGCCATGCCAGGTGCATTAACTGAGGGGTTAGGTGTCCAGCCCGAGGTCGTTGTAGCTGGCAGGTGCTAGGGCCACGTTCCAGGGCCAAGACTGCCAAACTTTCCACAGTGCTGGAGGCTGGAAGCCTGGACTCCTCCCCCGCCTCCCACCTACCTGGCTACCCTTTCTTCTCACCAACACTCTTATCCTTTCTCTCTTCGAAATTCAACTCACAACTTTCCTGTCCCTCCACCCACCTCCCACTCTACTCCCAGATGTCTTCCTGTACTGACCTCCTCACCTCATCCCCTTCCCCAGTGCAGTGGCCTGGTGGGGTTCTTCAGTGAGCACCACACGCTCTTTCTGTCCACCTGTCCCGTCTGCCCTAGGCTCTTAAATCTGGAGAGGGAGCCTTCTGGAGATCTCCTTTTGGGAACTGCCCACTTTGGGAGGTTGTAGAAACCAGGCAGGAACTGCATTTACTTGTCCATCTTGCTGTCCGGCTGTCCTGGAGTACATGGTCCCTGCCCCAACGCAGGGCCCTCGGCATTTCTGGGCCTGCCATGGTGGTGGACAAGCTAGGGACTTTTGCTTGGGCCAGAAAAGAGAGGAATTCGTGGAAGCTGGGTCAGGGGAAGATGGGGGTGGCAGGAGGGACTCTTCTCTTTGCCGGAGTAAACTTCTTCTGTAACAGGGGAACCTCCACATCTCAATGTTCTTAAACTTGGTTCCTCCCAAACGCTGGCTCCAGACCGAAACCCCAGAACCAAGATTTGAAAATCCCCAAGACGGAAGAGAGCCTTTGTCCAAGGCCTCCCACTTCCAGCCTCTTGAAGAAGAAACTGTGGCACATGCCCAGGTCTCTGACTTAGCACTGTGGCTCCCACAAGCCTTCCCCCTCCAAAGAAATTCCCAGTGTTCCATGGCCCTAGGACGGATCTTGATGGAAAAATCTCTGGAAAACTGGAGTTCAGACAAGAGTCCTATTCCCACTGGAATGTGGTTTTAGAGTGGGCGTGAGAATAAAATCCAAGGAAACAGCTCTGACCAGGAGCCTGGGAGCCATCGGTTCACCCTGGGAGTGCAGGCGGGATCGCGCAAGGCCTCCATAAAAGAGGATCTGAACAGGAAGAAGCATTGTGATGAGGAGGCCAGGCAGGGGTGTTCGGCAGAAGGGGCTGAGCAGAGGGGATGGGCAGGAGGGAGTAACTGGGGGTCTGAGCAGGGTACACAGGGAGGCTGGGAAGAAGGGGTTGGTCCAGAGAGGGTGAGAAGGAAAGATGGTCAGAGGCGGCGTAGGCCTGAGAAGGCCTGGGAGGGAGGCTGGGCAGAGGGGCTGACTTGAGAGAGCTGGGCTGGAGGGACTTAGCTGGGAGGGAAGCCACACCCGGAAGGATGTACTGAGAAACGACGAAGGAAGATGAGCGGCCGAAGGGAATGGTAGCTCACCTGCCAGGCCCTCGGCCCCTTGCTGTGGCCCCGGAGCATGGGCACAGACCAGGCCGTGACATGGATAAACAGTGGACGTGTTTTCCTGTTGAGACCCAAGAAAACTTCCCGAAATAGACCCAGTCACACTTGCTGATATGTCCCCTTCTTGCTACTCCCGCCTTGGCCAGCCCTTTGCCGCTCAGCTGTTGTCTAGATCGGGTTTCCTTCAGCCAAAGAGACCCCAGCGCTGAGAAAAGCTTGAGAGAGATGTGGGAGAAGCAGGCGTCTCTGGGACCATTTGCTGGGCTGCTGCAGGGGCTGAGGCTGCCCACTGTCCAGGTCAGGGTGGGCACATAGCCTGGGGCGGGGGGCGTGTTGAGGTCTGGCTATGCTGATGGGGGGCAATCATCACTGTTCCCCAGGGACCACTGCTCAGTGCAAGGCCTAACCGGTTCAATGGAAGGTAGAGCAGGGCGCACAGGCCCCTCTGAGGATTCAGACACGAGACCACCCGGGTCACAGGTGTGCATACATGAATATAAGCACTGACATTCTCTTCTGTGTGTGGGAACCCGAAAGTCAGGTGAGCTGGGGTCCCCAAAGGTCACTGAACCTGAAAACCTACCCTGGGCATAACCACTTTTCATCAATAACCCTCTTTCGAGGTCTCTGGGGATGAACAAATCCTTACTTCTTTTGTCCCTTCAAAGGAGGAGCTCCCCCCATGTACCAGGCACTGGTGACAGAGTGATAAACAAGTCTCAGTCTCACGGTGCTTCAGTCCCAGCGGGAGGACAGGCAACTTATATAAACTAATAAACAGGGAATTCAATGCAGGACAAGGTAAGTGCTATGGAGGAAAATCATCTATTTCCTCTGCCCCAGTAGCAGCCCTGCAGCTACTGGAAAAGAGCCATATCTAGAGCCTTCTCTCTATGCTAGGCTAACTACCCCAAACTCCTGCAACCATTCTGGATTACTCTGGTTTCTAGATAATCAACTAAAAAGAAAGCACAAGCCCCTCAGCTGCGGTTAGGTTGAGAAATACCCCATAGGATCCCCACAGCCCCAGCTCTGGTCCCAGGGTTTCTGTGGGGCTCCATTAACATGGCTGGCTTTGCCACCTCCACCCTTGGTAGCCACTTCTCACTCCTGACTAATCCTCAGTCCACAGGCAGTAAGGAGCCCCAGGTCTTTCCTCCGGAACTGCTACTAAGCCACGTCTCTCCCGCCTTGTTTTAAACATAAGTGCCAGGATTTATATTTACCCTAGCAGTTTCCTCCGGTGGGAGTCCAACCATTACTTAGCCTTCTGAGGATGGCTTCCCGTTCCCGACCTGACATCTGAACTCTCTTCAGCTAAGGTGGAGGTCTGATCTGGGAAGCGCTGGGCACTGCCCCTCACACAGTCAGAGGGACCTCCTGCCAGCGTGGCCCTACTCTTCCACATGGAGTCCTAACGTGCGGCTCCGGAGGGAGCTGTGCAGAACTGAGATCATGAAAGTCCTGTGGTCAAGCACCGGGCCACGTGGTGCCTGAGGAAGTCTCACATTCCAGCGATAGATCTGGCAACCAACTTTGAGGTGAAATGTTACGTGTCAGAAACCCCACACCCAGATCACCATGAGAATCAATGCAGGGGACTTTTAAAGAAACAAATTCCTAGTCTCCATCTGCAGAGTTTCTGAACCAGTCAGCCCAGGGTGGAACCCAAGAATTTGTGGTGTTTTTGCAGCTCTGGGGTTCCTGACTCCATGCTGGCTCTTAAAGATCCCGCTGCCCTTTCTGAACGCCCACAGACAATTGCTTCCAGAAGTCCGCATCTCTGTCACTCCCTTCCGCAAGGTCCTCTTGGCAGGAACTGGGACGGGAGTCCTCTGGCTCAAAGCAAGTATCAGTTCTGTAAACTGATGGCCCAACTAATCTGGGGATAGGGAAGGGTGCGCCTCCAGTTGCCCCCTTACTCAGGGGCCCTCCACTCTGCTCGCCCCACCATGTCTCCTTGGTTCTGAAGGGTGGAGGAGGCAAGGCAGAGCGGAAGTGAGCGTGGCTGACGAGTGCGCAGCAGGGCTCTGCATTGGGGCCCGAATTAGGGTGAGGAGACTGAGGCACGGACCTCAGGTGCAACATTTAACGACCGAAAGCTCAGTCATCAAGACAGGGAATATTTCAACGCTGTAATTTTTAAAAATCAAGATTAACGCAAACAAATCTATGATGAACAAAACAGCAAAACTGTAAATAAAGACAGGGTCAATGGTGCCCAGTCATGTCAGAGACTGAAATAAAAGGGATGATCGGTCATAGAAATGGTGCAGAGAGGAGGGGAGTTCTGAGCAGTTATGACCCTGCTCCCTTCCTACCAAGCTGCCGGCTGGCACGGGTCTCTGTCCCACCCCTGTTGCAACAGCTCCTGTCCCGCAGTCCCTCCTGCAGAGGCAGTCACAGCTCCTGCTGGTCTGGGTGCGCGCGACCCTGCCAAGCGCAGCGGTCCCCTCCCCTCGACGCTGCTGCTGTTCCCAAAGCGCTTCACCATCCCTTGGTGTCTCCCTTCACCCTGCCCACTCCTGGGTAAACTGTCCCTGTATGAACGAAAGAGATGATGCGGAGGGGGAGGAGGAGGGGGAGGGAGGCAGGAAGGAGGGATGCAGAGAGCAGGGGAAAAATACTTAAACTAATTTTAAGTATCTTTAGAAGGAGAAGATACTACATCTATGATATGAGAGCAGGAGACTTTTTTTTTTAAAGAAAAGAAATAACCGGAAAATAATAAAGAGCTCTTGGAAATTAAAAATATGATCGTAGGGAAAAATCAGTAACATTAAGAAAATAAGGTTGAGGAACAACCACTGAGCGGTCTTCAGCTGTTCTTCCACAAACTCTTAAACAGAATAGAAATAAGGATGACAGAAAATAAACAGTTTCTAAACGTTGAGGGAGGGGGGAGAAAGAAAAGAAGACTGAGAAAATCTCCCAGAAAGTGGAACCACGATGACATGCAAACTAACAAATATGCAAAGGGACAGACAGGCAACAGAAGAGAGAAGAAAGTTGAGGATCACTCCCCAAGAAAAAAGGACATCAAATCAAGGGGAACTGTAGAAAGAAGAATACGTGGTTTGGAGAAGATTACCAAAGAAATAAAACAGGAAGACTTTCCAGAACTGGTGAATATAGGTTTCTAGGTTGAAACAGCCCATCAAACATCCAACCAAAGCAGGGCCCTCACTCTCGAAGGTTACCCTGAAAGCTACTGGGGGGGGAGGGGACAGGTATATGCAAAAATAGGGCATTAGAATGACATCAAACCTCTCAACAGTGACACCAAAAGCCAGAGGACAATGGTGAGGTACCTGCAAACTTCAGAAGGAAAATTACTTTTAATCTAGGATTCTATATTCAGCCAAACCATCAATCAAGTGTGAGATAAAATAAAGGCATTTTTAGACATGCAAGTTCACAAAAGAACTTTTTCTCCCATGTAAACTTTCTCAGGAAGTTAAACAAGGGGGAGAAGCAGGAAAGAGAAGACACAGGGTCAAGAGAACAGGACGCCCAACACAGGAGAGAGACCGGGGGTTCCAGAGATGAAGGGAGGTCCCACGATGGCCGTGGGACAGTCCAGAGAGAGGTTTCAGCGGGCAGGGTGCAGGGGGACCCGACAGATTTGTCTACCCCAAAAATTACATTTGAGGCTATTAAACAACAAAATTCAACTAAGTAAATTTTAAACAGCTTATCGGTTTTATTGAATGATTCATGACTTGGGCAGCATCTCATCTAGCAGAGAGAAGGAAGTTTCTAGCAAAGAGTAGATTGTTTGTGTCAAGGTCACCCTCTTTCAGGGGATGATGACAGAGGTCTCTCAGGTCAATGGTCTCACTAGAGCTGACCAGGTAATTCCAGACTGACTGGTTAAGATTCTGCTCTGGGGAGCAGTTGAGGCTGTAATTAAGTTAGGTATTAAGTGTTGGTTTTTGCACTGTGGGTTTAGCACAAGTGACTCCATTCTGGGCCTGTGGTCTCTTCTTTAACACGGCCAAAGGGTGTGTAAGAATATATATGTGTGGTAAATACAGAAAACTAAGCAAATAGAGGGGGGCAGGGATCCAAGAAACATAAAAGTATATGAGAGAGTAAACAACGCTATCACCCTACTCAGATTAGTGGTGAACATATTTACATGATTACAATGATATAGAGCAGAGCACATGGATTTACCGAAAACATTGAGAGTACGACGATGCTCGGGAGAGTATATAAAAGGCAAATCTTCATCTACACAACAGGCAGTCAACAGATAATGTCTAAGTGAATTAATCAAGAGGCAGCAGAGTAGGCAAATTGCTTAGAAAGATGGAGGTAACCATTGGCAGAAATGCCTGATGTCGTTTGGGCGGGGGGGAGGGGTGGCTACTGTGTTTTGTTTTCCAATTTTAGCATCGTTTGACCTTTCTGACTATCTGTAAAGCACTTCTCTGATTTAAAAAAAGTTATGAAAACATAAAATAAAGAAATATGTGCTGAGAGGCACATCTTCTTGCTCCTTCTTGTTTCATGGTTTCTCAACATCCTGAGAATCCACCCTTTTTACTCAGCCATAGGCTCTCACACACTCGTAACGGACACTCACAAATGGCTCATGGTGATAGACACTCAGGAAGATGTACACAATACACCAAAACCCTCAGACTCGAGCGCGAACACACTCCTGCTCACATGCGGATGATCACACGTGCAGGGGTCCCCCCATCAGCATCCCAGAAAGCCCGCTGGAGGGCAGGAGACACAGGGAGGATGGCCCTGATCCCCCACCCCAGCCCCCATGGGCAGAGAAGGACCTCTCCCGGGCCTCCACCCTCATTGCTTCCACTGTTCAGAGCTCCCTGCCACGAGGCTGAGCGTCCTGAGTGCCCGCAGCCATGAACTCTCTGGGGACACCCAGTCTGTAGACGGCACAGAAACGAGGCGGTAGAGGGGCCAGAGCTGGCAGCTGGATGTGACTAAGAACGCCACTCTCGTTCAGCTTTTAGTGGAGGCCCTAAGCAGTGCGAGAGTGACAGTGGACACACTGTGAGTCCTTGAGCAAATCACTTTACCTCTTGGAGTCCACGAGGGGGTAGGCAGCCAATGACACTCTTGAGATGGCAAGATGTTATGACCCAGCCTGGGCCCTGCTTCCATCCCCCTCTAGATCCCCGTCTTCATGCTGACCTCCAGGGCCAGCATCAAAGGATATGTGATTTGTGGGTCTGATATGGGTACACGGGGCACCTGGTGGGCCCCCCACCGCCATTCCCCACCCCTCCCACGTCCTCCAGCACTCACCACTACCCTGGTCCTGTTATCCGGCAGCGTGTCAATGGCCAGGGTGCCCCCGCCCAGGTCCTGACTCAGCTGGGTCCTGTCTGGCTCCGACACTTGCCCGGGGCTCTCTCGGGCTCTCCGGTGCCAGCCCGGCATGGTCCCCTCGGCTGCCCATCCAGAGCCTCGGCCTGCATCCTGACCTGGGAGAAGATGACAGAAGGCTGAGTCCTGGGAGCCCAGAGTGAAGGTCTAGGGGGGGAACCAGCCCACCTACTCCGCAGAGGCCCCGACCCCATGCCATCACTGCCTTTGGGGACACTGATGACCAGGGCAGAAGACACCCCACATGCACCGAGACATGTACCCAACTCTACTCCATGCTCTTTGCACACATGACACTCCCAGTCCTCACCACGGCCCCCCGCAGTGGAGAGGATGCTCTCCATTTCACAGGCAGCTGTCAGTGCTCACAGGGGTTAAAGAAGGTTGCACAGCAGGTTAGGGATGGAGATAAGTTTCAAACCCAGGCAGATCAGCCTCCAAAGCGGTGGTTACTCTTAACCTCAGTGACACATTGGAATCACCCAAGGAGCTTTAAAAATTCCTGAGGTCTGGGTCCCACCCAGGAGACTCTGATGTAGTGCAGTCCGCAGTGTAGCCTGAGCGTTAGGATTCTTAAATGACCCCCAGGGGAGCTATTAAGAAGCCCTGGACCTAATGCTGCAGACAAGGGTGAGAGCCACTGCTCTGGAACCTTCCAAACCTGTTCCTTATTTCTCTGCCAGAAATGATGCATAATCTCACCTTCCAGGGGCCTCCGGCCACTACAAACCAGAGAGCAGAATTCTTTTAGTTCAGGACTTCTCAGTCTTGGTACTACTGGCATTCTGGGCTGGAAATTCTTGGGTGCGGGGCGGCAGTTCCTGAGCATTGCGACATGTCTCCCAGCATCCCTGGCCTCTCGCACTAGATGCCACTTCTTCCCAGGTTGTGACAGTCAAAGGTGTCTCCACAGTGCGGGGTGCTCTTTAACCCTACCACCACCTTCCCACACCCTGGGCAGGTCATCTTCCCTATGAAATAAGGCTCCTAGACGCCGTCAAGGACAGCAAACAGCTTTCATCTCATAGCGCCTCTCTACTTAGTGACAGCCAGGAGCGCTCTAGCCAAAGAATTCTGAGGCCCCATTTGTGTTTAGCAGGAAAGATTACTGGATTGATTAGCAATGTCTGCCGCAGTACAGGGTTGGAGAGTGGTGGCACCCAGGCCATTTAGCAGCTGTTCCCCGACTCGATGTTCTCTCCAGCTCCCTCATTAAATGTGTTCTAAATGACACAGAAACCATGTTTGTCCATTTCAGAAAGATGTGTGTCCTCAAAGGTGTGTCTTCTATCGTCACTCCCATTGACCTATACTAGGGACGTGCATACAGGACACAGACCACCAGACCGGTGGATCTGATAGTCCTCACAATCTTCATCAATTTCACGCCCGCCCTGGGTCAGGTGCCCTTCGCGGCCTCTGCCTGTGCCCACCCAGTCCCCAGAGCTCCTGGATGTAGCCCACTTTCCTAGAGCATCCACTGGTGTTGTAACTATGTGCCTGTCTCCCTGGCGTCCCCAGGACTCTCCCACCTTCTGCAAATGTGCATCCTCAGTGCCTAGTAAACGGTAGGTGCTCAATCACTGCATAATTGAGCACACGATACCAGAGGTAACTTGGGAGCCAGCAAGCACAGAGGTTGAGACAAGGCTTGGCCAGGACCAGGCCTGGGGCTGGGGCCAGGACTCTTTGCTGTGAGGCTCTGGTTTGTCATTAGACATTTTATCCAATTAAGTCATCCTTGGCAGCTGGCACCTGCTGGACCCTTGCCGGCCCCTCCTCACTTCCCTGCCCCTAATCGCAACCAGATGCTCTGGAGAAGATAGGGAGAGGGGTGGTCTCCAGACCCCTCCCCCAAGATGCCCACTGGCTGAGATGGACCTGGGCCCAGTCCTGGGAAGATAGCCTGCCCCTGGTCCATACCCCAAGCCAGGGCTGCCTTGCCTTTCTCGGGCGAGGCCCCTGGCTGCCTCGAGAAACAGGACTGTTTGTGCTGGGCTGGCCTGCCCAGCTCCCCGGGTCCTCCTGCAAGCAGCCCTGAGGCCTGGGCAGGGGCCAGGCCAGGAAAGGCGCCTGTGCGGAGCAAGTGGAGGAGTTCGATCGGCCGGGACAGGGATGCCGGGGGCCTTCAGGCATCACAGTCCTGCAGCGGAGACTGGAGGGTGCCTGGAGCAGGGAGCAGGGGTGCCGAAGGCCTGGGGAGGAGGCCGGGAGGGGGGACCCAGCCAGAGGTGGGGCTGGAGAGGACACACCTGTGCACACAAGCTTTTCGACCTTGGACCCCACGGTTTACTTCTCTAAGCCTCAGCTTCCTCGTCCCTAAAATGGGGACAACAATCACGCCTATGGTACAGGCTGCTATAAGCCGCAAATGAGAAACAGCGATTAGAAGGCTTTACAAAAAGAGGGCTCGGGGCCAGAGGCAGAGTCCTCGAAGCAGGTGGGGAAAGGGTCGAGAGGAGGCTGCCCTGCCGGGGCCTAGCCCTGAGTCTTGCCTTCCCAAGCCACACCACTCCGTCTCCCTGCCACCCTCCCTCTCCCAGCTGGCTAGGACAGGACATCACCCCCTCAGCCGTGGAGGGAGCCAACACAGCTGGTTGCTCACGTGTGTGTGTGCAAGGGCCCACGTGCCTGTGTAATACTCGCGCATGCACACACACACACAGATGTGCCTGAAGGCTCTGGCCTCCTCCCTGTGTGCTCACGCATGTGTTACACACCTCTTCAAACCTCAGCTGCTCCTGCTCTACCTTCTGCCTCGTGTTGTGAGGCAGGCCTCCGCCTGTGAGTGAGGACAAGAAGCTTCCAGAACAGCCCATTCATTTATTCATCCGCTTCTTCACCCACGGCCCCAGGCTGCACCTGGTCTAGTGGGATGTCACAACAGTAACATAATAATAACAGCGATTGCTAATTGTTGGGGGAATGCTCACTCTGTGTCGGCACTATTTCAAGTGCTTTAAACAAATTAACTCACTTAATCCCCATGATAACCCTGTGAGATAGGGGCTAGTTTTCGTTAGTTCTATTTTACAAGTTTGGAAACTGAGGCACAAAGTTGGTAAGGAATGTCCCATGGTCACACAATTAGTCCGTGACAGAGTCTGCACTCAGGCCGCCTGGCTCCAGGGTCTGCTCAGACCACAGAAAGTGCAGCGCGATGTGACCAGCAACCCTGGGCTGTTGGGCTGTTTCCTAAGATGCAGGGGCAGCCCCAGGGCAGGACTGGAACACGGGCTGGGCTCCTGGATACCCGCTCTGAGAAGCATTGAATCTGAACCTGAGAGCTGCCCTGGGAGATGGTATCCCAGGTCTTGCAGGGGGCAGTCCACTGGCAGTGCCCTAACCCCCTTCACATGCCACCACCCTGTTCCAGGGCAAGAAGCAATGGGTTGATTTCAAGAGGCCAGGTCATGCCACCCTAGTACCTGGTCCAAGCCACCCTCTTCCCACCCATCACCCAAGCTTGCCACTCCATCCGCACGACCACCACTCAGTCCAGCAGCTACTTCGGGCTCCACCTTTAATGCCCTTCAGCTAGTCTTTCACATGCCCACCAGAGCATCTAAACTAAAGGATAAACTTGATTCCAACTCGCCCATGCGTTCCACTCGCCACAGCCCTCCAGCTGAAGACTCGGTAACTCTACCCAGCATTTGAGGCCCCTTACGACAGGATTCCTGCTCTCTCCTCCAGCTTCCTGTCTCCGTAAAGCCCCTCCAGGACCCAGCCCTGCTCTCTCTGGCCACAAGGCTTCACACATGCAGTTTCTCAGCCAAGATCACTCTGCTCCATAAATAAACCCTTCTCCCCATGAGCTCTAGCTCATCCTTCAAGTCTCACAAGATGTCACTTCTTCCCAGCACATCCTCTGCCATCTCTCTCCCTCGTCCCAAATGCTATGTGTGTCGCCCCAGCCCTGATCCCAATGTATTGCTGCTGTCTGTGCATCGCAGGCTCCAGGTACCTGACACAAAGCAAATGCTCAGTAAGCTCCCATGGGTGACGGACTGAAGGGCAGAAGGAAGGGAGGGAGGGAGAAAGACGGGAGGAGGGATCTTTAAATGCCCTGAGTACCTGAGAGCCACAGGGCTGAAAAGACCCTTCCCTTGGGGCACAACCCCACTGGAACCCTTCACCGTAATGTCACAGCAGTATAAGAACACAGGTGTGGAATCAGACAAGCTCGGGAATGAAGCCTGAATCCACTACTTACTAACTGTAATGCTGGACAAATTGCAAAATCTCTCTCAGCTTCAGCTCCCTCATCTGTAAGTGGGCGTGGTAAAACCTACACTTGGTAGGTCCCTTTGAGTCTTTAACAAAATAATGCGTACAAAGCACCCAGCAGGGTCCAGGCTTCGCTGGGTTTCGCATGAGGACCCACTTTCCGAGGGGCTTGGGAAAGGCTCCAGACCCTGACCTGAAATCCTCCCTCCTCATTCCAAAGCCCCCAACTGCATCCTCTCCCCTCCTGCTGATGGGCAGGTCCCACTGATGACCCCCAGCTGGAGAGAGGGAAGGCGGCACAAGGAATTGACAAGAAGGGACCACCAAGCAGCTCCAAGTAAAAGAGGAGAGAAGAGTTTGGCTCCCTGTGAGTTTCTCTCGAAGGAAGACTCTGGTGTCTGTGCCCACCTCCTAGTCACTCCCTCCTTCAGTACACATTCATTGAGACCCTGCTGTGTGCTGGGTGCCATGCTGGCTGCTGGGGTGACAACAGTGATCAGGCAGGCACAACCCCTGTGCCTATGCAGATTCTAGTTGGATAAGACATAAAAAACCGATGATGTAGCAAACATGACAACAGGAGATGGTGCTCCGCGCTCTGAAGATCAGCAGGCAGACCGGAGGGGTAGAGGTGTTGCTACCCTGGACAGAGCCATCAGGGCGGGGCTGTCTGAGGAGGTGGCCCTTGAGCTGACTGAGACCTGGATGAGAAGCCAGTTACCTGAAGGATGGGAGGGAGGCAGCCTGAGCATGTTGCGGGACAGAACGGGGACAGCACGGCGGGTGTGAGGGTGGGCAGAGGCTGTCTGATGGCCATGTTAAGAAGTTCGGATTTCAGCCTTGGTTTGTTTGGAAGTCCCTGGTGGTGAGGAGGAGGCTGGAAGCAGAATCGTGGCTAAAGGGATCGTAGACAATCTAGTCCAAATCCCATTTTATAGAAGGAGAAGCTACTGCTCAGAGAAAGAAAGAAGTCACCATGGTCACCAGGGGTTGGTGCTGGGCCTGGTCTCCTGACTCCCAGGCCACGACACCACCGCCAGCTGCCTCTTCCTTCCTGTGCCTGTTTTAGACACCTCTGGTTCTACCTGGGCCAGACCCTCAGTGTCCTCTGCTCCCACTAGGCACCCCAAGGCCATCTTCCTGTCTGTCCATCTGACTGTCTGCCTGCCTGCCTCCCCTGGTCTCCCCCGCCACCCAACTGTATCTTTGGGCCACTCATCTTCTTTCTCCTGCTCCCATTCTAATGATAGATGAAATGTCAAGGTTCCACCAAGCCCGCCAATCCATCCAGAGGACGAGATGTATAGACGAAGATGTGAATAAAACCAACCCCATCTCTGTGTCCCAGATTTAAGTTTCATGCTGCGACCTTTGACCAACTTCATTGTCCTTAGCAACCATTTCAAACTTTCTAGTGCCTCATTAAACTGTGTTCCTGAAAATGCAGCCATATTTTTTTAGTAACATCCAGAATCCCATGACAACTGAGATAAACATCAAACTGGTAATAGAATGGATTATAAACAATTGTTTATCACAAGACCACCAGGAGGTATGATCCCTGGCGCTACTGACTTCTCTGTCCCTTTGTTCTGTCAGTCATTAGTACCCACATGATGCTATTTAAAAAGCACCACAACAGGGGTCTGTTAGCAGAAAATAATTTGCACAAAACTGCTGGGCCATTTGTCCACTCAGGCCTGACCTTCCCGTAAGTAAATTATCATATAATAAATTATCTTATATTCTCTGCAGTTGCCGGCTTTGTCTTTCAGTCTGGAGACACCTTCTTGTTACAATGGCCAGTACACCTTGGACGGGAGCTCTCAGCTCCCTCCTGGGCCATCCCCCTGCCCCGCCCGGAGGGCTCAGGAGCCTTGGTACCTAGTGGCAGCAGCCCTTCAGGTCCAGCTCCCAGCCACCCCTTCACTAGTCGCAAGGGCTCCACCGCCCATCAGAAGTAGGCTGTCCCTCCTTAGTGGCCCTCCCACAGAATGTCCCACCCCAAAGACAGCCCCTAACAGCTATCCCCTCTGGCTTCCTGAAGCTTCCTGAGGTCTAACCAATCTCTACTGCTGCAGAGAAAGTCCGTTTCTTCTGGCTGAATCTCTGTCAAAGCTGAGAAGACAGAGCGTCCTCTACTTAGAGATGTGATTCAAGTCTGTGCCTGCCCCGCTCTTGCTGGCCACTCCAGCTGTCTACTTCCTTAACCCGGCTCTGAAGAGGCGGCCTTCAGCCAGGCCTGGGTCTGCCCACCCGCCCGTGTTACCTCCCAGCTCCCCATCCCCAACTGTTTCCAGGGTTCTTCCAATTCTGCAGAGGTCAGAGCCCTCCCTCATCAATGCAGTCACATCCTGAGTTCAGAAGATCCCACCAGGTTCGCTGGGGCTGCAAAGGGCCTCAAATATCGACCTGTCCAACCTCTTCTTTTTTATATATATATATTTTTAAATTATCAATCACCCATAGCTGTCATCGCAAATCAGAAAAGGAAAGACAATCATAAAAAAGAAAAAAGATCTCTTGTGCTTCCACCACCAAAAGGCAAAGATTTTGCCCACAGTCTCACTGTATAATGGGGCAATGGGCCCAGAGAAAGAAAACAACTTGCCAAGGTCACACAGCATGTGAGATGCTGGGAATAGAAGCCAAGTCTCTGGCCGTTCTCTGTGTGGTCTCCCTGAAAGCTGGTGGGGTGGTTCCGCACCGGCAGCCTCTTGCCACATCAGCTTCCACTGCTCTCTGCCCACACGCCCACCATCCACACCCTTCCCTACCCTCCTTCTCAGCAGGGACCCAGGCCTGTGTCAGCTACATACAGAGACCATTAAAAGTAAAGAATGCTGTCGCTGACACTGTACCTGATGCTAGCATACCCCTGAGAACTAGTAGCCCAACTACACACACACAC
>PVJD01012790.1:0-37660 GCA_004026545.1 Mormoops blainvillei | reverse complement strand
AAGAAAAGGCTCTCCCCCAGTACATTTTGCTCTGTATTCTGATTTTCCATATTAACAATATATTGTGAACATTTTTTCAAATACATTTACTATGGTATTATTTTTATTGGTTAAATAGTGTAGGTGTTTTGTTGAATGAATTTACCATACTTAATTTAACCAGTTCCCTTTTTTTGGACATTTTAATTTTTCCCTTTTTCACCAATATCAAACATAAAAAAGATAGAAAGAAAAAGGAGGGGAACAGGGAATGAAATTGCAGTAAACATCTTATGGTACACATCATTAATTATATTCTTAGCAGTATTTTGAAGAGGAATGGCTGATTAAAAGGTATGTACTTTTCAGATATTTTGTCAGAGCAATGGAGAATATATGTAGTATTCTCTCTAACAGCAATATTATCTTTTAAAATAATCCTTACCAATTAGATAGGGAAAGGCAGTGTTTTAATAGTTTTAATTTACATTTTTTATTACTGATGAAAATGAAAAAATTTATCTTTATTGACCTTTTTTATTCCTTCTTTTTTGACTTATCTGCAGAAGTTCTTTGCCCATTTTTCTATTTGACTATTAATCTTTTTCTTGTCAGTTTGTAAGACTTCTTACCCCTTTGTCCCTTTCTCCCTTCCAGTTTGGCAATTGTCCGTTAACTTTTTGGTGACTTTTGTCCCCTTTCCATTTGGTCTTTGCCATTTAATTTTTGGTGATTTTTTAAATTGCTTTTTAGTTTTTTATGTTTTTTAAAAAATTATCCTTTTATTTTACATTCATGCAATATAATTCCTACTCCCAAGATTATATAAGTATTTCTCTATATTTTCTTTTTGTAATTTTATGGCTTCCTTTTTATATTAAACTCTTTAACCCACCAGGAGTTTATTTTGGTACATTGTGTATTTTTTTTTCCTTCAAACAATTGGTCAGTGGCTCCTTCATTTACTTTATCATTTATACTTTCCTTCACGATCAGAAATGCCATTTTTTAATCTATCTACTTGGGTCTAAATAATATTGAATTTTAATGGGAAAGTATAAAGCCACCTGACAGATCTAATCGTTTACTCTCTCAATTGTGTAGAAGATGATGAGATGTCAGTTCAAATGCCAGAAGGATACTGAGTGAATGTAAGGTTTTTTAAAATCAAAGAATGTTATAAATACTTCATAACAATATTGCTAATAGATTGATATTGTTAGATATTTTGATCTAAATTTTTATTGTTTGTGTTTCTGGGTTATAATGACATATTTTATGATCAAATTTTGCTCAGGAAGTCAGTAAGATATTGTTACTGTATTATTATGATATATGCATACATATATGTTTTTCATTCAGAAGCTAAATATTATTTTTGAATTTGAAATGCTCAAAAATGTTATATACATGATTTTTTGTAACTAGCTATAGATCTCAAAGTTAAATGTATTGGTTGATGTTTTTCCAATATAACCAATATAATTACACCATAAAAATTGATATAAGCTATGTTAACCTTTAAACTGAAGCTGCAAACACATAGAAAGGTATCTGTGTGAAAGATGGATCTATCTTTGTGCTTTCGATATCCCTTTAGCCTAAACAACAAAAAAAAAAATCACAAAAATATGTATTTCTGATCTAAAAAATAACCTTACATTTAGTTTTAGTAAAGATGGCAGGTTTGATGATGTACACTGTAAACTGGGATTTACTTGGGAACAATTTTTGTCAATCGCTTTGCCTGTAATTTAGCCACAAGTAAGCCACTTACCATTAGGTGCTCCTGAAAATACTATAATTGGTCATTTAATTCATGTACTATCTCATTATGGCAAATGTTGGCCTTCACCCTGACGATTATTTAGGTTAACTTATAAAACAATGTTTATAAGGAAAAATCTGCAGAATTTACATCACCTTAAGGATTGAAATATATATATATAGTCATATGTATGATCACTTTTCTTTCCCTACATACATTCATGGCAATTTTAGAGATATTTTGGCACATTGATAAATATTAAAAATAATACTTGCTATCAAAAACCAAGATTAAATCCTGTGAACTTTACTGAAGAAAAAAAGAAAAGAGCTACATAGTTATTACCAAGAAAACAGTCTGTGAATTGCTCGGGCAGAATCTCTAAAGCCTGTTCTTTTCCCAGTGCTCATTTACAGTGAAGAAAACAAGCCAGATAGCAGGGGAATTTAGCCTGAAAAAAGGCTTTTTTTCCCCCACTGAGAGACAAATTTGATTTTATCTCTTGGTTCATATTACAAAGTGTGGCTGTTCTCCAAATTAGCACATGTGGATAATTTTCTTTCAATATTTCTTCCCTTTAATCATGCTTTCTACAGTATATTGAGAATATCTACCACTCCTTCTCCACAGGCCTCTTACCGACCATTTCTCGTTTCACCTACTAACTTTCTGTTCTATGACAAGAACCTCTTGATCAGTTCCATCCACTTTTCTTGTAAAATCCAGACTTACATGCTAGGCTTAAGAAAACTAGGTGATAATCTTTCTCTTGGAAATTTTCCTGATTTCACTCCTGTTCCTAGTCTTGCTCCCTTTACTTTCGATTGTTCCAGGCTTGTTTTCTTTCCTGATCTGTCCTCTTCAGTTAACAATCATTGTTTTGTTCCCATATATCGGTCTTGGTATTCATAATCTAAGGTGAGAGAGGCAGATGTGTGGACCACACATTGCTATTTCCATTTTATGGCTCAGTGCAGATCCTTTTTATTGAAACATCCATAAGCGCAGGAATTATGTCTATCTTGTATACCACTGTACATGCAGTGCCTACCACAATATGCTTAATTAGTTTTTATTGAGTTAATAATAGTCAACATTTTATAAATCTATCACATTAGCTCAAACGGTACCTCCATTGTATAGATAAAAAGACTGAAACAGATAAATTAAGTAACTTGTTCTTGTTCACAAGGCTACTTAAAGTTGAAGAGCTAAAACATGACTAAGTCCTGGGCATGAAAGGCCCAGTGCCCACACTCAATCTCCACACTGAGAGTGCAGTGCAGTATAACAAACTCTGTAGAAGGGTTGTTCTGGAGCCAGACAGCGTGGTTTTAACTTCTGACTGTCACCTAAGATTTAATCTAAATCCTTTGTGCTTCCGTTTCATCATCTGTAAAATAGAGACCATTTATTGAGCAAATATTGATTGGTTCAAGTTCCATCATTCAACCTCAGAGTCATACTCCAATCTGCTACATTGCCTTTGTTTAGTTTGACACAGTTCACACTGATGATCCCCAAGGGCTTACAGCTCAAGAAATGAAGGCTTAAATCACCCTTATAGGCAAAGTTTTTGGTCAGCTGTGATATTAGCTGTAAGCAAAGAGAGTTGGAATGGGTAGTCATATTTACCAGTTATAGCCTAATTAACAGTAGCAAGAATGAGTAGTCTGTGCATATATTGCAGGAATAACTGAAGACTGAAAAATTACCCTATTCTTTCCCTTTTAACATAAATACTGTAACTGTTGTCTTATCCTTCCTTTCTTGCTGTAGCAACCATTGTCACCTCTGGGCCCAACAATTATCTATAGAGTATACTGATAGTAATTACACTTACCATTTAGTCCTTGGACTTCAACACCTTGAGGAACCACATCTAGATGAGACTGTGCCTGAACTGGAAGAATGGGCATTTTACATCCAGAGGTCAAGACTAGGAGAACGCGAGCCCCAAGATGTTCCACCAGTTGGATATACCTTTGAGCTTGGAAAGAGGGCAAGTGCAGGGGCGTTTGTACTAAAGGCTGGATCAAATAGGCTGGCAACATTTTTGTCATTGTACATGTGGGAAAGGCAACTAAATAACAAAACACAACAGATATCTCCTAAACAAGCCACATAGCTCACAGCGACACCTCCCTCCCCAGCATAGGGACAGAACAGTTGCAAACATCCATGCATGTAACTTTCAGTCTAGTCATGGCTGAGTGACATTGGAGTAGAATTCTGACCCAAATGGCCAAACAGACTTGTTCTCCTAGGAAACAGAAATTTTGAGTTGAGATGCAAAGAGATGGGAGTTGTTTACAGTCTACCAAGAAGACAGTTTATGGATTCCTACTACTGAATTTCCCTGGTTTTACAATTCCCAAAATTCTGTAAGATACCTAATATCCTTCTGGTAAAGTCAGCTTAACTAGCTGGAGTTGTTATTTGCAGTCAGAAGAATCTTAACTGCTACAGTTCCCTTCGTAGTTTTCTCTCATGCAACTCCATCATATGTTCCTTTCCCTCTACCAAAATATTGTAGTTCACCGAAAATGCCATGTTCTGTCTCACTGAGCTTTTGCTGCTCGCCTGCACAAAATTCCCTTCCCCTTCTCTCTGCAAACCTACTCAAGGATTACCTCCCCTTGGAAATCCACTGGGGGTAAAATGTATTACCTCCTCTGCAACACTTAAGATTGTCACTCCATACTTGCCCGTTTTGATTTGGAAGGTCCTCCATGTACCTAGAGGGCTTGTCACACCACAGTCATGCACTTACCATACTGCATTGCAGTTCCTGATTTTCTCATTTGTCTCTCTCATTGGATGGCAAGCTCCTCAATAGAAGAGGAAACTTCCCACTGAACTTTATCTCTCAAATTCCTTGTTACAGTGCCTGGCACATAGGAGATCCATTAAGTAAATGGGTAAATGAGTAAACATTTTCTACTTCATCATGAGAACATGCCCAGGCTGACCTGCTGGAAGAATCTGAGAGACAATGGGAAAGAACCAAGGCCTTCTAGACCTGATGACAAACAGATGGTCCAGCAAAAATTAGGAGAGCTACTCACCCCACCCACACCTGACTCAGAAAATGAGTGAGCCCAGTTGATTCCAAAAGAACTGTCCAACAACACCTCTACTTGCAGGAAATAATAAATGGTTATTGTTTTAATCCAGTGATCTTTAGGGTGCCTTGTTAGGCAGCATTTTTGTGGCAATAAATAACTGATATGAGATCTGTGAGTTAGATTTAACCTGGAATTGGGAACTTGAGAACTTTACTAGCTAAATAGAAGATTTAAAATCCAACAATTGCTTTAACAAGTCCAACTGTGAATGTTAAGAATACATATATTTATAAATCAGTAGAAATAAAATTTCTCACTACTGGCTAATGTTTTAAGATTACAATAATGCCCTGGCTGGTGTGGCTCAGTGGATTGAGTGCCAGCCTACAAACCAAAGGGTCGCTGGTTTGATTCCCAGTCAGGGCCCATCCCTGGGTTGCCGGCCAGACCCCCAGTTCGGGGTGCTCTAGAGGCAACCACACATTGATGTTACCTTCTGTCCCTCCCTTCCCCTCTCTAAAAATAAATAAATAAAATGTAAAAAAAAAAAAGAAGAAGAAGAAGAAGAAAACTTACAGGCAAGAAGGGGCTGGAAAGAAGCATTCAAGGTTATGAAAGGCAAGGGCCTATGTCCAAGAATACTCTATTTGGCAAAGCTATCATTTAGAATGGAAGGGCAGATAAAGTGCCTTTCAGATAAAGTAAAGGACTTCATCATCACCAAGCCCGTATTAAATAAAATGTTAAAGGGATTTACCGAAGAAAAAGAAGAAAATCAAAACTATGATGTAGGGTAAATGGAGGCAGCCTGGCTTCCTCACCCAGGTGTCTGGGTAGTGAGAGGGAAGCAGTTCATCACAACCGTGAATGGGCCTGATAAAGTGTGTTCTCATAGCCTCAAGTCTGAGTCAATAAATGGTTCCCATAACATGAAGTGGGCTCACATGCGCAGACTCATGCTATGTTACCTAACATTTTTGCATTGTTGCCGGCTTTGTTTATGCTAGTACTTAAGGAGATAGGGGCTTCTCATTGTGTATGCAGACAGACATGCAGCTTGTAGCCTGTGTGGCTCGCGCACCCTTGAATAAAGGCACATCAAGCATCCCTGCAGCTCCACGCATTTTCTTCCATCTCCCTGAGTCTCGAGTGGACTTGCCAAGCCTTGACAGGTTGCAACACAATTGGTGCAGTCGTCCAGATTCTCACAGTGCAGAAATGAATGAGTCCCCGGGGTCTCTTAAGGGAAGCCTTGATGGGTGGCCTGATGCCGGTATATGGCACCTGGTAGCGAGCCTCCTGGTATCATGGGCCCCACCCAGGGAGTGGCCTGATGTCAGTGGCACATCTGATACTGTAGAGAAAGCCCTATAGGAGGTTGGGGAGACCCTGGTGTGGCCCAGCACCCATGTGGCCGCGGGGCCGTGGGCTGGGTGTTTCTTTCAGCTTTGCGAGCTGAGACGGAGACTGCACTTAGTGATGCAATGAAACTATGTGAGCTCCAAGGACGAGAAGAAGCCCTGGAAACCAGAATTGGTACTCTGGAAGAAGCTCTGCGAGCAGAAAAACAGTAGAGCCAAACCCTGTCTCCTGCTAAGTGGACGAGTCGGAGGAAGATGACGTCATGCAGACCAGCACTCCCAGAAGGCCCGCCCCATAGTGTTATAGAAGATGAAGTCACAGCAACCTATAGCACCTGGGTAGAAGCCTGTGGGTCCTCTGTAGATGGTAGAGTATACCACTCATAGGCCCTACATACAGGCCTAACTGGTCGACCTTGCAAATCAGTTTCGCCAGCGACCTGGGGAACCCTTAGCTGTGTGGCTCTTGCGCCTGTGGGACCTAGGGGTGAATAGTATGGTATGTACCGATACTGATATGGAAAAGTTAGTGTCCATCACGACACACCCCTCCCAGAGTCAGCGGCTGCAGAATAGCCGAAGGCACAGTAGGGGGCAGGGTTCACATTCTTTGATGGAGTAATGGTGGCTATCCGTACTGTCTGGGCAAATGCGGGTGATGAGCCAGATATGGTGAACAAGTAGCAGACCTTTACAGACTTAGTGCAAATCTTGCAGGAGTTGGGCATGAGCCAGGCCATGTTCAATCCCAATACACAGGGCTCTGATGATAATTGTTTTGTGCTCCAGCACGCTCCCTCTGCCTCCTTCTCCCTCTGGAGTTGGTCGCACTAAGATTGACAGGAAGCCGAACGTGTACATGTTAGAGCTCTGGAAGCAGCTGTGAGCTGACAAATGCTTCCTGAGGCTCCAGAAGAAGGTGAAACTGATGGGGAAACCCTGGGGGTGTGCCCTGAGAGCCCTGAGAAACCTGTGTGGTCCAGCTGAAGATCATCTGACTGCACACCCCCACCCCTGAGATGCGGGAGGAGATATCCTTTGGACTTTTGGCTAGGGAAGAGGTCAAGGAACCCATCTGCAAGGGAAGGGTGGGGACTGGAAGCCGCATGTCAAACTGGCTATTGCAACTGGCCCCCTGCAAAATATCCATCTTGTGTTAGCTCTTGTGGAGCCAGGAGCCAAATGCATCCTCTTACATGGAAACCCTGAGAAATTTCCGGGGTCTGAGGTCTCTGTTGACAGTTATGGGGGACAAAGTGTGAGGGTAAAGGCTGTACAACTCTCTCTGGGTATCAGGCATTTGCCTCTCCATGAATACACAGTCTATATGTCCCCTATCCCTGAGTATATCCTGGGTATAGACATACTGCAGGGTTTGTGGCTACACACCGCCACAGGAGAGTTTCGCCTGCAGGTGCAAGTGGTAAAAGCCATTTTGCGGCGACATGCTAATCACCTCCAGGATGGTGACAGACCCGGTGAAACAATACTGGTTGTCCAGGGCACATAAGGAAATTACTGACACTATAGGAGAGTTGGAGAAGGTGGGAATAGTTAGGGCTGCTCACAGTCTTTTAACTCTCCCGAGTGGCCAGTAAAAAAGCCAGATGGTACATGAAGAATGACAGTTGATTACCAGAAGCTCAATAAGGTCATTCCTCCACTACGTACAGCGGTCTCTTCTGTGATGGACTTGATGGACCGACTAACTAATGAGCTGGGAACTTACCACTTTGTAGCTGATCTAGCAAATGCCTTTTTCTCCACTGACCGTGCTCCAGAGAGTCAAGATCAGTTTGCCTTCACCTGAGAAGGCCGACAGTAGACTTTCACAGTGCTCCCTCATAGGTACTTGCACAGCCCGACTACCTGTCACGGGCTTGTGGCAGAGGACCTGGCAAAGTGGCCACAGCCTCCAGAAGTACACCTGTTCCATTACATTGACGATATTTTGCTATGTAACCAGTGATTCTCTTGCAGAATCAGAGAAAGCAGGGCCTCAAGTGCTGTTCCACTTGAAGGCATGTGGCTGGGCAGTCAACAAAACCAAGCTGCAAGGGCCTGGATTATCTGTCAAATTCTTGAGGATTGTCTGGTTGGGTAAGACAAAAGTCATCCCTTATGCGGTGATAGATAAAATGCATGCATTCCTGCCCCCTACCGCTGTGAAACAGCTCCAGACATTTTGGGGCCTGTTAGGACACTGGAGAGCATTTGTGCCCCATTTAGCCCAAGGTGTTTGTCCCTTGTATGCTTTGGTGAAAAAGGGGGCCCACTGGGACTGGACTGCAACCTCGGAACAAGCATTGTAAGGACAAAGTGCATCATTAAGTGTGCCCAGGTCCTGCATGCTCTGGATCCTACTAGACCCTGTGAGCTAGGTGTGCATGTGACACAAGAAGCGTTTGGATGGGGTTTGTGGCAGCGATCAGAATGACTATGTCAATCCTTGGGTTTCTGGTCCTGACTACGGAAGGGAACAGAGGTACAGTACTCCTAGATTAAAAAGCAGCTGGCTGCAGTCTATGCTGCCCTGTTGATCACAGAGGCTATAACAGGAACTGCCCGTGACATTTAGGACTACGTATCCCATTGCAGGGTGGGTCCAGGACTGCGTGGCCAAGCCTTGTGGTGGGATAGCTCAGATGCCCATGTTGCCCAAGTGGGGGACTTATCTGCAGTAAAGGAGTACTCTGTCCACTAGCCCCTTACAGACTGAGCTACAGGAAGTGCTAGGTCCTGTGACTTATGTAGATGAAAAATCTACTGCTCCTGTCCCTATAGAAGAAGTGGAAGCTAGCCCCTTCCATGAAGGACAGGCACCTGTTCCCTCAGATGTATGGTACACTGATGGGTCCAGTAGGGGCCAGCCTGCTGTGTGAACTGCCGTGGCAATTCAACCAGAAACAGATACAATTTGGTTTGACACTGGCATGGAACAGAGTAGCCAGTGGGTGGAACTCTGAGCTCTGTGGCTCATGGCGACTAATGAAACACCACCCCTGACTTATTTGCACAGGTACTTGGGCGGTGTACATGGGGCTAATGTTATGGATTAACATTAACCATTAACCACTTGTACCCTGGGTGATTGGGACCTGGCCCCCAATCTTCAAGGTGAAATATCTACATGGCATACAAATGAATGGGTAGTTATGCATAGGCCATTGTGGGGACAGGTTTTGTGGCAAGACTTATGGAAGTTGGGCCACCAGAAACAAATCACTATATATCATGTTACTGGACATGCACCTCTTGATGAGGCTGACACTCTAGCCAAAGCGCAGTGGCTAGAAACAGTACCTGCCAGTCCTTCAGGAAGGGAAGTAGTTCGGCGGCTACATCATCGCCTCTTACATGCTAGACAAAAGACTATGTGGTCCAGTATAAAGACTTGGGGGTTAACTGTAACCTTAGCAAAGGTACAAGCAGCTCAAGAGACCTGTGTCGTCTGCTTGCAAAAGCATCCCTGGAGGCCTTTGGGAACTACTGGACAGGTAGTGCAGGGACAGATACTGCTGACCCGGTGGCAGGTGGATGTCATCATGTCCCTGCCTAGTTCAGAGGGATGTAAGTATGCTATTATAGGTGTGGACACAACCACAGGACTTTTAGCTGTTTATCCCGCATGGCACCCCGATCAGAAAGCAGTAATAGCTGCCCTTGAGCAGTTATGTGCTGCATATGGGCGACCCATAATCATTGAAACTGATCTGGGATGCATTTTACTGGGGCCTTGGTACAACAATGGGCTTAAGACTTACAGATTGACTGGAAATTCCATGTGGCCTATCATCCCCAAGCTCCTGGGATGATGGAATGGTATAAGGTCTCTTAAAGCAGGACCTGTGAGCTGCAGCTCCCACCCCCAGGCTGAGGGGTTGGACAAAACACCTGTGGACTGCCCTCTGGACTCTAAATGAGAGGAGCCGCAGAGGGGGCTACCCCGGTAGAAGCTCTGCTCCACCAGACTTCAGCTCCAATTCAGCTGCAGGTGCAAACTAAGCATGCTCTGCTGAAATGAGGCCTGGGGAAACGGGAATATTCTCTTGCCTGCTCCGGAGGACCTGGAGTGAGGGCAAATGGCCACTTGGACCTGGTCTTGGGAAATAAAAGCCCCTCACATGTATTGGGTGGCTCTCGTTGCCCCCTGGGGACAAGTGGTGGAGAGAAACTTGCAAAGAGTGCCCTGGGTGATTGGGAGCTGGCCCTCTATCTTCAAGGTGACATGCCCAAGGGCAAGCCCAAATGGGCTGGACTCCAACAGGTCTGTCTGACTCTGGAGCATTTCTGAGAGGCATGGGAGGATGCGAGGGCTGCAATTCCTACTGGAGCCCTCTGGATGTGTGGCTTTCGTGGGTGACCTTACCTGCCTGGAAACTGGACTGGTCATTGTACTTGGGGATGGTCCTATTTGCCTGCTGAGTTCAGAAAACTTGTAAGCTGGCCAATAAATTGGGAAGCATTCAAAGTGCGCACCAGGTAAAGCATACTGCCTGGTGCTATTATCCATTAGCTGTTTTTTCTCCTCAAGCTACTTCTATAGTCACTGAAAGTAAGATCACTGCTTTGGATTTGCACATTGCTCATACACTGAATGCAACACAAGATTCCCTAAGCCTGTTAAATGAAGAAGTGTATCAATTGAGAAAAGTAGCCTTGCAAAATCCTATGGCTTTAGACATGCTCACTTTGTCCCAAGGTGGGGTTATATGACCTAGTAGGAGCGGAATGCTGTGTGTATGTTCCTGATGTCCACCATAACATGAATCAAGCTTTACGGGCATTAGCCTCAGAGACCTGTGTCACTGAATGCCTGACAGGCAATCCTTTGCAGGAATGGTGGGCATCCCTGACCACTGAATGGCAGTGGGTTCTTGCTGTCTTGGGTGGCAGTGCTTGTTATTTTGCTTGTTGTTGTAGCCTATATTGATGCTGTGATTTATGGGTGCAGGGCTCTGCCCTCCTCGCCAAGGGAACTTTGCAGAAGATATCCTTACGTAGATTGTGCAGTGAGGAACCCAGAAGCAGTGGATTGTAGGGTAAATGGTGGCAGTCTGGCTTCCTCACCCAGGTGTCTGGGTAATGAAAGGGAAGCAGTTTCTCATAACCGTGAATGGGCCTGATAAAGCATGTTCTCATAGCCTTGAGTCTGGGTCCGATAAACGGTTCCCAAAACACAAAGTGGGCCCACATGCCCAGACTTATGCTATGTTACCTAACATTTTGGCCTTTTGCCAGCTTTGTTTGTGCTAGTAATTAAGGAGGTAGGGGCTTCTCATTGTGTGCGCAGACACAGACACAGAGCTTGCAGCCTGCGTGGCTCGCCCACCCTTGAACAAAGGCATGTCAAGCATTCCCATGGCTCCACACATTTTCTTCCATCTCCCTGGGTCTAGAGTGGACTTGCCAGGTCTTGACAGGCTGCAACACATATGAGCAGTAAAATGACAACAAACTCACAATTATCAACAACTAAACCTAAAAAAAACCCCACCAAACTAAGCAAACAATTAGAGCAGGAACAGAATCACAGAGATGGAGATCTCATGGAGGGAGGGCAGAGAGGGGGAAAGAGAGGAATGGGGGAAAAGGTACAGGGATTAAGAAGCATAATTTGTAGGTACAAAATAGATGGGGGTGGGGGGGTATTAAGAATAGTATAGGAAATGGAGAAGCCAAAGAACTTATATGTACGACCCATGGACATGAATTAAGGGCGGGGGGTGTAATGGAGGAGTGGTACCAGGTGGAGAGGGATCATGGCGGGGAAAAAAAGGGACAACTCTTAATTGCATAATCAATCAAATATACTTAAAAATAAATAATATTCCATCATAAAAATATAAAATAACCAATAACTTCTCTTTTCCAACATACCTATGCTAATTATTTTACATTTCTATAAGTCTTTACTGATATGTATATGTAATTTCATAGTTCTAATAACAATGTTGTATTTTGCTTTAATATGAAAGTACCATATTCATAAATAATAGTTTTAATGGTCACATAATAGTTCTTCAATTACACTAAATAATTGTTATACTATAATTAATCGTTTCTTTATGATTTTAGTTAATTTTTATTTTTTCCTATTGTCAACAATGTGACAAAATACAGCTCCCGCCCTTCTTTAGGATTATTTCTTTCGGTCTGAGGTCTAGGATGGTGTCTTTGTTAATTGTCACATCTCCAGTACCTAGCAAAGTATATGTTAGACACCCAATAAACATTTGTTGAATGAAAGCAATGTATAAATGAGTAAGTGGGATTTATAGAAGTAGGCTTCCTAATTCCACCTGCTTCAAATGCTTTTAAACTAAATTACCATGGTTGAATTAGATTCAAAATTGACATAATTTGAAAGAAAAATTTACTTGCATCAGATGTTAAATTTATTACCTATAGACAAAAGGATTTATCATTTACCTTAAAGTTTTTGAGTTACTTGCAAAGTTGACTCATGGAAATTTATCAGCTTTAACTAATTACAGAGAAGGAATTCCAAGGTTTTTGTTCATGAACTGCTTGTACTCATGTCCCTGGAGAACACTATCTGTTTCCAACTTGGCTACACTTGACACTTTTGGCTACCTTTCTCAAAGTCTGTCAGTCAGTGTATCAGTTTATATGACACTGAATTTATACAACTCTTGCTCTTTCCATGAGCACTCCTTTGTCCTTGCCAGTGGTCATTCTCTGAAGATTCTCTTACTCTTTTACTCATCCCCTTTTGCAATCACTATAATCACTCGCCTATAATGTTGTCTTCCCCCTCTCCTCTCTGAGAAGCATGCCCACATTTGTGCATCTAATCCTGATGACTCCATCTGTGCTTTTTCAGTCTCATCCACCCTCATTTCCTTAAGCCCTTATTTTGCTTTTTTTTTTTCAATCTGCCCCGCTTTGGCTTTTTTCCCTTGAACTACATGTGTCTTCTAGCTGGTGCAATTCTTCCTTGACCCTATTTCTTCCTTAAACTGTTGTTCCATTGCTCGCTTTCCTTTCACCACCAAACTTTTTGAAAGTATGCTCTATGTTCCTTGGCTCCAGTTCTTCCCCTATTGCTCTCTTAACTATTTGCATGTTGACATCTCCTATTGTTGATATTTTACTTCAAGAACACTGTTTGATCTCCTTCCAACAATGCCTCTCTGTGGTATCTCACAGTCTTGCAACTCTCCCCTCAGTTTCTTCTACACTTTTGCTTTCTTGATTCCTATCAAGTACTCCTTGACATATTTTCTTCTTTTTGCTTTTCGTGTTTGGACTTCTTTTTACTCTATCATTCTTAAAGGTCCTCATCCAGTTTCAGTTAACAAATATTTAGCAAGTGCCTAAAATGTGCCTGGAACTGTGTTGGCCCTGGAGAGGCAGGGAGTGGTGAACAAACCAGACACTCATTACATTCTGCAGTAATTATTTCTCCTACGTCGCTGCACATGCAATTAGGAGCTAAGTCCTGTATAAGTAAATTCTTTTCCCAAGCATCTCTGATTTGTTCCCTCTGTCTCATAATCACTGAGTTCTTTGTTCACGTATTCCTCAGTACCAACTTGCTTTTGCAATAGCCTAATAACTTGTGTCCTTGT
Source organism: Mormoops blainvillei (assembly GCA_004026545.1). Lineage (NCBI taxonomy): Eukaryota > Metazoa > Chordata > Mammalia > Chiroptera > Mormoopidae > Mormoops > Mormoops blainvillei. The sequence continues at coordinate 23,889 of PVJD01012790.1, read as the reverse complement.
CTTTCTCCATTCTGGTCCATCCCACATGCTACCCCAGACTAATCTTTTTAAACATGTATGTCATCTCCCTTCTCCAAAATGTTCACTGGTTCTTTCTACTGCCTACAGAAGAAACTCCAGACTCCTCAAAATGATGCTGGAGATATCTGAAGCTTTGGAGTCAGAAAGCTTTGGTTGCATTCCCAATCTACCGTTTACTCACTCTGTGACCAAAATGCATAGCCTTGCTGCATTTAGATTTCCCTATCTACAAAAAGAGTTTAACGCTAGTAATAAAGACCAAATATATGTGAAAATGCTTTATATTTTTAAGGTATTAAAATCAATATAACTTTTTTTTTAATTTAGAGATAGTTACCATTGAAAATAGCCTAAGCTTCAGAGTTAAACAACAATCTGGTTTCAAATTCTAGCTTCAATACTATTATTTGTAAGACTTGGAACAAATTAGTAAACCTCTCTAAAACTGTCTTTCTATTGTCAAAACATCCATTTTGTATAGTTATTAAATGATAAAGTTAATATGAAAACTACTAGCAAGGCATATAATTCATAATAGGCACTAATTTATTATCTTTTGAGCCTAATTTACTTTTCCTGCAGCTCATCCTACTGTACCTCTTTACAAACCCTATAGACAGAGCCCCTCTAGGCTACTTGATTTTTCCATATCATACAAAGTACTTTTGTGTTTCTTCTTCACCTGCATATCCTTTCCTTCTCTGTCCAAATTCTACTCAATCTTTAAGGTTCAGTTAAAATGTTAAGTCTTTCCTAAAGCCCTCTGTACCTCACAAGTGGTCTATTAATCAAACCTTCCTCATCACATTCTTAGCTTATGTGTTTATTGTAGTATTTAACTTCCTTCTGGTTTATATTGTAATTCTCCCAACAGGTTGTAGGGTCCTTGATAGCTAGAATAATGTTACAGTTATCTTTATTTCTCCCATAGCATACTTAGGACAGTACTCTCTGGCGTTGAGCGAATGTAGGAATCAGATGCTGTCTGTCTTCTCCTTCTACTGCCTATGTCCCTTTCTTAAATGACTACTGTTGCCTCAGACCCAAACGTGCAAAAGCAAGCACCTCTCCTCTAAATTCCTCCCTTTCAGTTTTGCTGTCTTTGTCACCATCCTAATCCCTATTCCCAGTTTCTTAGGATAAAAGTCTTATAATTGTATCTGGCTAATCTGTTTCCTTGACCACTTTGGATCCAAACTATCAGTTTCCTTCAATTCCGTCTGTGAAATAGTTTTTGAAATCACCTTTCTTTTCAATCCCTTTATTCCATTTTTAGGAGCAATATTCATCAATGCAATAATTTTTTTTTTAACAACTACTACTATTTATTTAGCATTTAAATTCTGGGCTAAATACTTTGTATATATTATGTCATTTGAGCTTTAAAATACCTTGTAAAGCAGGTATTCTTATCCTTATTTTATAGAGGAAAATTCAAGACACAGCTTAAATACCCTGCGCAAATTATAACTAAGTGGCAGAGTGAGCATCAAGCCCAAATCTGAAGCCAAAGCCCTTGAATGAGTTGGGCTCTTTCAAGTTTTGTAAAACAAAAAATGGGAATTTTAGAAGAATATTATGAAGATGCACAGGAAGTAAAGAAGCATAGGAAAATGTTTCATGGAGGTCTATTGTCTCTTTCAAAGGTAAACTGCAGCCCTGACTGGTGTGGCTCAGTGGACTGAGCACCAGCCTGATTTAAGTGTTGTTGATTCAATTCCCAGTCAGGGCACATGCCGGGTTGCAGGCCAGGTCCCCAGTTGGTGATGGATCCATGTTTCTCTAGTACTTTGATGCTTCTCTCCCTCCTTTCCCTTCTCTAAAAATAAATAACATCTTAAACAACAAAACAGTAGAACACACCAATGCTCTAGTGATCCAGTTTTGTTGAGCTCTGCCATGATTTTTTGAGGCCCAAAGAAAGCTTCTTACCTTTCTTCTATCGCTCTTGTTACAACTGACTTCTCTCTCCTCCCCCTCTCTATTTCTTGGCTTCTATTACTTCACAGCTTCTGCTGCCTCATGTATTTGGCTTTCTTATTTCTCTCTCACTACTGTAAACACAAATGCTTTACTTCAATTAAGGTGATCTCCTCACTGTTTCCAGCACAATTTCTGTCTCCAGAACTTTGTATTATTACTCTGAACACAAATATGTTCTTCCTTTCCAGCTGTCAAAAGCCTAAATTTCAAGGCACCTTCATTACTTCTTCCCAACAGTTCCAGTGGATTTTTAGTGATTACTGTATGATAAATCCTCTTGCAGACTCAGGATGAACACATAAGATGAGCAAGAAATAAACCTTTTGAAATTTGGGGGTTATTTGTTCTTACAACATAATCTAGACTCCTGACTGCTATACCGACTTTAGGGAAGTTATTTAGCTTCTCCTAGCTTCACTTTTCTTATCTGTAAAATGGAGATTAAAACAGTACCCATCAAATAAGTTTGCTGAGTATTAAAAGAAATACTTAAGTACTTAAGTAAAACAACGTAACACAGTGCTAATCATGAAAGAAGTACAAAATTGATGTTAGTTATTTTTAATTTGTATTACCACCAACTGACAATTGGTGTGTTGGCAATGACAAATGAGCATAAAGACTACTATTATTTGCTTTTTTTTAAATGTTAAGCTTCAAATTACAAATGTTATAAGTTATTGTAAATTTAGCTGAAAACCTGGGTATTCCTATTTTGAAGAAAGTTTTAAAATATTGTTTTATCCAAAAATACTGGTTTGGTTAAACTTAGCAGCACTGAAGAATGAGCACCTCCACCTTAGAAATTACAGAACCCACAAGTGTACTGGAGAAAATGCTAAATGGGGGGAAAAACAACAGTGTATTAACAAAGATCTCCTTGAGATGCCACACCTAGGGCCAATCTTAAATAAAATGGTTTAAAGAAAACATTTCAAACAAGCCAGTTGCTGTCCAATGTATCAGGAACAATGTATCTGATTAACTAAAGTGCCAAAACTGATTTAAATGGTACCTGGCTCACATTTTACAAATTGCAACACCCTCCCCCCTCATTCATAGACACTTCCTCCAAATGACAGTATGACAAGCTTAATTTTTTAAAATAATGCAGTTTTTGTGAAGAACTTGACACACGTTGGTATTACTAGTCACTCTGAACAGACACAAAGCTCAGAGATGCTTACTTTCAACACTTTTCCCCTCTCCAGAAACCAACGTGCAATACACCATGAATAATGGCTAAGTTGGAACCTCTTAATGTGGCTCATTGTACGCTACGTATTATTTCCACTACGCTGTATCTTGTTTCTAGTTTCGGGTTTAGCCATTAGTAGTGACTGGGAGCGCAAGTCACTTCTCTGCATGTTTTGCTTCCCATAAAACGAAACTCTGGAGGACCACTGAGAGCTTTGATCCCAATAACGTCTACTAGGTACCATCAAAAGCTTTTCCTCCGGACTGTGCAGGAACAGGCAGGCACACCGGCTTCTACCTTCCCCAGAGCCCAGGCCATGTTCTTCTTCAATCCCAATTCGGGCTGTCTGAGGAACAGCAAAAAGTTCTTTTAACGAAATCCAGCGCTCCTTTGTCCGGGAACAGGACTAGGACAGAGAGGGTCTCGAGGCCTCAGCTGTTGAGGCGATCCACCCACCCGACGCACAGTCTGGCGCCGCAGCCCCAGAGCAAGCGCCTGCTCGGGGTTTTCCGGTACCGCGAGGCGCTCTCGCCCGTCTGCGGTCCCCATGCAGGCGCAGGATCCCGGGGCGCGTGCCGGGACCGCGGAAGGAGGAAGCTGAGGGCCGCGAGGTCCAGCCGTTCCCGCCGGCGCGGGTGGGGGAAGGGTGGCAGTCACACCCGGAACTCGGTCGGAAAGGGAGGGGGGGCCTAGGGGGTGAGGCTTCCGGTAGCGCAAAGGGTGTCGGGAGAGGCTTCCCCTAAACCTTCTTCTCTGGCCTCTTGAGGGACCACCGTTGCCGCGGTTTCGGCTTCCACGATCTGCGTTCGGGCTAAACGGCCGCGGTGGCCTCCAGTGCCGTATCCCTTCTACCTGACTCTGTCCGTATTCGTTCCCTGGCGCCCGCCCGGGTTCCAGCAGCTGCTGCGGCCATGTTGTGAGGCGGCGGCGTGGGTGTCTGAAGGATGGTTTGGCCGAAGCGGCGGCAGCGGCTGCTGGCGGCGGCGGCGGCGGAGGCACGGGCTCTGTAGAGCCAAGTTCTCTGTGTGTCCGACCGGTACAGCAGCGAGGCCCCTGTCCCTGGACCTTGCCTGTGCTCCGGCGCCGTTGGGGACCGGTTAGGCGACAGCGCCCTCCTCTTTAAGGATACACGAAGGTGGTTCCCCGGTGCTCAAATTTCTGACCACCTTGCTTTCCTTTCCCGACCTGGGCAGTGCTGTCCCCAGAATCCTCGGCCCCTCGATTTTCCTCCCAATCTCGCCCTAAATCTCACACACGGGTGTTACCCGTTCTCTAGTGCCAGCCCCTCACCCCTTCATTTTCTGCACCCTCTACTCATAGCGCCTCTGGGATTACTCGGAAGGCGGCCTTTTGAAAAATCTTTGTGGAGTAGTGGACCAGAACTGGGGAGTTGTTTTAAAAAGTCGGAGCGCGAGAGGTAGGAAGATACGATGGCTTCCTCATCTGGCAACGATGATGACCTGACTATACCCAGAGCTGCTATCAATAAGATGATCAAAGAGACTCTCCCCAATGTCCGGGTGGCCAACGATGCCCGGGAGCTGGTGGTGAACTGCTGCACTGAATTCATTCATCTTATATCTTCTGAAGCCAATGAGATTTGCAACAAATCGGAAAAGAAGACCATCTCGCCAGAGCATGTCATACAAGGTAAGTGTTACGTGTGGGATTTTGTTTAAATGAGGGTCTGGGGACAGCTTGCTAGTCGCATCACCCGTTCATGTCAAAGCCTTGATTCCTCTCCCCTGATGAGTACTGGGAAATGAAGTAGCCACGCGGGCATGGAGACAGCGGATGCCTTAAGAAAATCCCTGTGTAGTATTTTGTGAAACTTTTCATCTAGTGAGTACAAGTAAGGATTGTAAGCATTTAGGTCAGCTAACATCCCGGAAAGGTAAAGTACTAGTAGTAGTCTCAATTTGCCTACAGGAAGGTAAACCGAAGAAACTAGAATTTTGCTGGCTAAAGTGGAACCTAGACATGACAACTGAGAAATCGCTTGCCTAAAGTGAAACGTAGATCATGACAACTGAGAAAGGAACCCAGAAGTGCTCCCTTGGAAAATTAAAATTCAGACAGGAACTTCAAGCAGGAGTGGGGACAGCACCCCTTCCTCACCGATCTTTTCACTGTTTTAGAGGAAATGTTGTATTTTCTGAATGTCTGAGTAAAAAAATTCTTAACATGAATGTGTTCAACGTTGTGAAGTTTATTGGTGTTGAATAAAGAGAGTATATTTCCTCCTTTAAAAATGGTTTAATGGCCCTGACCGGATGTTCAGTTGTTAGAGCACCCTCCCAGATACACCAAGGTTGCGGGTTCATCCCGGGTCAGGGCACATACACAATACAAGAATCGACCAATGAATGTATCAATAAGTGAAATAACAAATCGATTACTCTATCTCTCTTTGTGTCTCTCTGTCTCTACTCCCCTCCATCTCTTTACCCTCCTCTCTCTCTAAAATCAATAAATAAAAATTTTTAAATAAAAATGGTTTAATTGTCTAGTTACCAAAAACACTCCAATTCTGTTCCGTAAAAAGGGGGTGAATATTCTTTTCCCCTTTCTCTTTCTTTCTTTTCTTTTCCTTCTATGTAGCTTCCCTTCTATGGAGATAAATTTTTAAAGCTTGTATTAATAGATTGTAAGAGATTTTTTTTTCCATGAAACATTCCCCTGTTCTTTCCTGCTGCCATTACTATTTAGATGTATACACTTAAGCTTTTATTGAACAGCACGTCTGAAAGTTTAGACGATTCCTTCTCTTCTAAATTGGAAAGGATTTAGTCCAGTAATAGAGACTTGAAGACCACATTCTGATGATTTGTTTTAGGGATGGGGAGACATATTTCCTAGACATAACGTTTTGGGAAGCACTTATATCTACTCTTATTTAAAAAGTTTTGTTCAACTTGAGGTGATAACTTGTCTCTTGTAATCAATTAAAATTCTATGAATTTCTTGATTGCTTTTAAAGAAAAACAGTCATCTTAATCATTTCGGTAGGCAAGTGGCTGCCATTTTATTTTTATAATTTAACTTTTTAAAGGGTGGCTTTCCTGCTGTTCTGAAGTAGAGAACACATCTGTTCATATTCCCCATATCCAATATTTTACTGTCAATATTGACAAAAGGATTAAATGATTCATTTTTGGTCCTTAATGATATGTGGAAGGTACAGAGTAATATACTTACTCTGCCATTTCCATTTTAGTAGGTAAGGAGAAAATAAATCCCTAGGAAAAAGCATATTTGATTTTTAAGCTACTATTTTTTTCTACTTCTTTGGTATGCTGAATACCCTGGCAAGTAAAATGAAAGCCAAATTATCTATTATTCCTCTTGTGTTTTTATTTTTACATTGTATGTGATTGTTGTCATAAGTCCTTCACACGATTATCCAACGTGGATAGCTATAATTTCCTTTTACAACTCATAAAAAAGAAAAAGGTACTTTTTATCAACGCTGCCTGTCTAATGAAAATTGCAAAAAATTTCTAAAGGATCTGCTTAAACGTTTGTTTATACCACAGAAGTAGGGATCATTCCAAAAACGTAATAACACATTACAATCTGTCTTCTTGGGTAGAGTTTATTCTTTTCTAGGATATATTTAGATTTCTGATTGACATGATAGAATAAAAGTGCAGCTGTAGCAAGCAGTGTCTTAAATGCCTCAACTTGGAGTATGATAAATTCAGTTTTCAGGATAAGTCAGGAAGTCCCAGTGAAAGCATTTCCTTTGTGTACTGAGTATGATTTATTAATTTTTAAAAAATTGTGTATTAACCGGTTATAGTCTTATAAATTTACCATCCCCCCTTGTAATATTGATATTGTTTAGTGGATAAGGTACCATTTTTGCCCAAAATTCTCCCCAGTTATGGGAATAGATTTTATACATTGATAATCTCATATTAGTCTCCTAATAATCATTTTAAAGATTTTTTTTTTTTGCCTTGAGTGCTTAAAATTTTTTTAAAGAAATGTCTAAGCCCTGGCTGGTGTGGCTCAGTGGATTGAGTGTCAACCTGTGAACTGAAAGGTCCCAAAAGATTGTCAGTTCAATTCCTAGTCAGGGCACATGTCTGAATTGCAGGCTAGGTCCCCAGTTGGGGGCATGCGAGAGGCAACCCATCTGTGTATCTCCTGGATGGGTTGCCTCTCAGCCACAACCCGGCCCACAACCTGGCCCACAACCTGACCTACAACCCAGCCCACAACCCCAGCACTTGCCCCAACTGGGAATCGAACTGGCAACCTTTCAGTCACAAGCCAGTGATCAGGCCAATGAGCCACACCAACCAGGGAGTAATAATAATTTTTATTATTAATTAATTTAATTCAATAATAATTTTTAAAATTCATATAGTGTTTCTGATTAAAATACAAAGCTGAAAGTCTGTTATGTTTAACCTTAAAGTATAAGAGTATTTTAAGTAATATTATTTTCTTTCTGTACTTTAAACTTCTTGCTACATTTTTTTTTCACATTTATGAGAATAGTAACCGAAAGTAGTGAAAGTTTGAAAACATCTTTGAGGATTTGCTTCTTCAGCAATTGAGTTGCTCCAAACTATCTACGTTGAATGCCTTTTTAAAAATTCTAGCCTCTCTCATACTGGTACTTTTGTAAATACAAAGAAAATGGATCACTAGAAAAATAAGAATAAAGGTATAAATAAACATTTACATTTTCTGTTACATTCAGTAGACATAAAATTACTCTGTCTAATTGCTATTAAGGTTTTTTCCCCTTTATTAAGATATAAATGACATATAACATGTAAGTTTAAGTTGTACAATGTAATGATTTGATAGATGCACATATTGTGAAATGATTACCACAATAAGGCTAGTTAACACAGCCATCACCTCATATAGTTACAGTTTTGCTGTGAAGTTTTTTAAATGCTTACTTTGATTTTTCCATACTTAACTTACTACAGAACATTACAAGCAATTCTGGCACAAGCCTTTGGACTACACTTTGAGTAGCTTTGCTCTAGCCTAAACCACAGTCTGTTTTGGAAAGTGGATGTGAAGTAGTTTTGAAATCAGAGGATCTGAGTGATTGCAGAGTTGTAATAATAATGAGAATGAGAACGATACTGTATTGCCTAAATAATCATCCATACTGGTATTTTTTCCAAAGAGGCACATGTAATTTACACTGCACAATTTATCACGTAATCAGTACTTTTTAAAGTTAGGATTTTACTATCATTCTTGATATATCTTTTGTTTTTCTTCTGCTATACAACAATTACTTTTGAATACTACTGTGTACTTGGCACTGTGCTAGGTACTGCTAAGGATGTAAAGATGAGTGATATTTGATTCCTGCTCTGCTGTCGTCTCTCATTGTCCCAAATTTCCAGTAGTGATACAGCAGAGGACATGGTTCTTAAGGGTCTTCAGGAAACTTGCCAGGCCAATGAGCCAAAAAGTCACTTTGGCCTACATCCCTTTAATATATTCTAAGTGAACTACATCACAGCCCTCCCTTCCCAACATATAAACAGAATAAAAGAGAGAAATTAGAGAATGTCATTTTATATATTTTTTAATGAAAAACATGCATTGTTTTGAAGTATAAAGTTCATAATTCAAACAAATTATTGTTATAACAAACTTTCCAGGAGTACATCATTTTTGTACAATAAGATAAGCCTGTATTACAATTATTATTGCTGGTGGAAGTTTTTTGTTTTTTTTTCCCTAAGTGGGTATGCTGTTAACATCTCTCTTTCAACTTGAAAAGTGTGCTAAGTAATTTTTTCCCCTAATATACCATGCATTTTTGTTGGTATAGTTTTAAGATAAATGATAGAGGGTAGCAGCCAGACCTCTGAGGAACAAGTGATGTGTGTTACCCACAAATTTTTAGAAGACTTTTTCTTTTTTGGCTTTTACTCCAAGGTCCTTAGAGCCAGGACCATTAACAATCCATAAAGTCCCTTTGTACATATTAGAAAAAGGCACTCCTTCCTCAAAAACCTTTACTACCATCTTCCAGAAAAAGTGCATATTTTAACATACAAATTATGACATTATATTATAAGCATACAAATCTATGATGTTTACAGTATGAATGGCCTTCCTTAGATATGGTACTGTTGTGCATTGAATAACCTGCATAAAAATAAACAGCAACCCTTCTTAAGAGCCATTTCCTTTATCCTTCAAGATTCTCCTTTGTGTAAAATAGGAATGATTACTATTACATGGTAAGAAATGATGTAAAATATCTCCCTGTTTAGAAGTTACTATATCCAGTTATTAATATGTTAGCCAAAGTGTATTTAAAATTTGGATTAAAGTCAATTCAGTTTTTTAATTTAAATTTATGGCTGCTCCAGTTAAACCATTTTATTAAGAATACAGTACTTGTATATAGCAGATCATTGAATAATATTAAATATTGACCTTGGATTTACTTGCATAATTTTTTTAAAGCAGAGCTCTTAATCTTAGATGTTTTTAAAGGTGAGTTGTTTTTAATTTTAAACCCACATCCTCTCTGGTTAAAGGTAGTTTGGAATGAATTTTTAAAAATACTTAGTCTGGTAATTCATAACATTTCGAAGAGGTGTCTTTCCACTGCGTTCATTTGTTAATTTTGTAAATTTAATATTTTATATTATAAATATACTTATTCAACTTGAATATAGGTGTAATAATGCATAGCTATATATTTCTTTATGTCCTATATCCTTAATTAGGGCACTCTTTTAAATGTAAGAGAAAAATAAATATGAATAATGCATAGACTAAGTCAGTTAAGCTACTCCTATGTACTAGACACTATATCAAATGCCTTAAATTAATTACTTGTTGATTCCTATAACCCTAGAACTAATACAAATATAATAATATTTTATTTTGTCCCTTCTGTGGGCCACCCTCTGTTATAAGCTCTTTATTTATATTAATTTATTCTTCACAGAAACCTGATCTAATGAGATATAGGTACTGTTATTCTTGTTTAAGAGGCAAAGGTAAAGAAAGTTCCGTAGGGTCACATAGCTAATGTAAGGTAGAGCTAGGGGTCAGTCCCTGGCAGCCTTAGGGCTTGCACGCTTAACCGCTATACTGTTTCTGGTTGTAGGAAGATATTATGGAATAAATGTTATTCTTATTTTAGAGATGGAAAAACTGAAGCTTAGAGATGTTAAGTGACATAACGAAGGTCCTATGATACAAATGCAGTGACAACCAAGTTTGAAGTTCTACATCTACCTGATTTTAAAAGGGGGAAATTACTTGTGTCTAGGAGGATCAGGCAAGCTTAATTTGAAGATGGAGTTTGACTTGGGCCTTGAATGCATTACCATCAGCATGAATGTGGGAAACTGCTGGAAAACACTGAGCAGGTAGATTTAGTAGAAATATGCAGGGATTTAATACTGGCAGACATAGAGCTGGTAAGGCTGGTGGTGCTACATCCTGGGGGACTTTCGTACTGGGCTAAGGAAGTAAGATTTTCTTCAGAATGTGGCAGGAAATCCTAAACCATTCATTTGGAAATCCTAAACCAGTCAGTGTTATTCAAAATATAGTATAATGCTTGTGCCTTTAAAAAAGAAAAAAGACAAAAACATTAGCATCTAGAATTGACACTTAAAAAATAATGTCTATTAATTCAAGTAAAAAGTGCAGGCTGCCTGACCTTCACTTAATTTCCCACTACCCCGAGCTCCTTCAGGCCAAGAATTATACAGTGGTTAATTTGATACACAGAAATCAGAATAATGATATTTTGAAATTTATTTTTCTCTTACATTACTTAGAAAATACTGAAGTTTTCTGGGTGGCAAGGTGGGGCAGTAAGTTAACTTAATTAAAATTCAAATAATAGTACTCTGCTTTATGGCATCAGATTATTTCTAAAGAAGATTGATTAAACTGGTTTAACATTTGAAGAAATTAAAGTTGCAGTAATTTCTAATGTCTTTTTAAAAATTTTTATTTTTTTTATTTTTAGAGAGGGGAAGGGCAGGAGAAAGAGAGGGAGAGAAACATTGATTGATATGCCAGAGATACATCGATAGATCGCCTCACACCTGTCCCCAGTTGGAGATCTGGCCTGCAACCCAGGCATGTGCCTTGACTGGGAATTGAACCGGCAACCTTTCTGTTCATAGGCCGGCACTCAAACCACTGAGTCATAACAGCCAGGAGTATAATGTCTTAAAAAGCACAGCTTACAATGGGAATGTGGATTTGTAAAGGTATATTTAGTATTCTCCCTGAAGAGCAAATCCCCGAAGTTAGAATTTAGGGCATCTTTACTGAGGGCAGTCTGGTTCATCATAATTGTTAAAAGATAACAAGAACTGATGAACTAAATTAAGTTCACTTACTGTGTTTTTCACTATCTCTATTTCATCATTGACTCAGAAAACAAAATATACCTTTAGGGTCTTAGTCAACATGTAGGACTGTAATTTTAAATACTATGAACCAAAAGGAAATTTTATGCCTTATTTTTCTCGATTATAGAAAGCATTTAGAGAGTGCATTTTCGTGTAAAAATATTGTTCAAAATGTGAAAAAATTTTTCATTAATGCTTCTTCAATACTTATAATTGTCCTTTATCCCAATTTTTCTGCCACGACACTTGAAATGTTTTAATAGTGTTTCCTGTTAAGTTTTATTTTCAAGAGAAACTTGTTGGCTGAATATAAGTGCTGAATTTCATAAGTTATTTCCACCAGTATTTCTTAACTTGGCAGTTTGAGTATCTTTGCTAAAAATAGTCTCTGTCGGTATATTGAACAAAAGAACTTACCTATTCTTTCACCCTATCCTCTTGAAATTTAGAGCATGTGTTACCAAAGCCTACTTTTTCTAAGCCAAAAAGTACATGTGTTATTAACAAATATATTACAAATATTTGCTTTTTAAATATTCTTTGAGAAAGTGACTGACTTAATGATGTTTGATTTACTATGATTGGCATAGAGAAAGTGTTTTCTTACTAAAACCACATGTTCTTACATTGGACTTTTTTTTTCTCACAGGAAGTGCTTTGGTTTTTTAAAAATGAGAAAGAATGGGAAAAATGAAGGAGGCTTGTGCCTTGAAATGTTTCTTAAGTTTTAACTAATTTTCAATCTAATATTAAGAAAGTTAATAAAATATTTTGTCATAACCATACAGATAATTGCTATGCAACTAAAAAGTAGGTAAAATTATTGGAAAACAACAATCTCAGAAAAAAAAAACCCACAAAAATTTAAAGTTCCATATGTAGTGGATAAGTTGTGTTCTATCATTCTTTCATGTTTTCATATTTTCATTTCCCTAGCCCTAGAAAGTCTGGGCTTTGGCTCTTATATTAGTGAAGTAAAAGAAGTTTTACAAGAATGCAAGACTGTAGCATTAAAAAGAAGAAAGGCCAGTTCTCGTTTGGAAAACCTTGGCATTCCTGAAGAAGAGTTATTGAGGCAGCAACAGGAATTATTTGCAAAAGTAAGTGACACATTTTAAATTATTTTCATCTGAATCCTACCCTGTTTGCTAATAGAAATGACTGGTTTCTTAAATAATTTTCGAAGTCAACATACCCCCCGAGGATTTTCTTTCTGTGGTTGATTATTTGATCACAGAGTCTGATGTTTAGAGAGGGCCAGTTTGACTCTATTAGGCCAGTTATTTACTTCATGTAAAAGTAAATATTTGTAGGAACCTGTTTTCTAAGGAGAACGACTCCAAATAAATAACTACTGAGATTTTACTTTGATTTTTTTTTCTAGACAGAATAATTATTTATAAGAATGAAACGTATACCTAAATATTCTTAAAATTTAAAATGATAGGTTGGTGAGAAAATACTGTCAAAATTTATGGTGAGAGGCATATAAGGAAAATCTGATTACCATCTACTTTGTACTTAAATTAGATCTTTAGTACACCTTTAAAACACTGTAATCTTAAAATATTTTTGAAGGGCCAGTGGAGCAGAGAAAGGGAGAAAACTTTTTCCTTGCTTTATATAGTTCTATAAAGGATTAGTACCCAAGGACTGATATTTCCCCTATTTTAAAAAAAGGGGCGGGGGGAGAAGCGAGGCTGTTTTTTTCCCTGCTAAGATCTGGCCTCTCATTTGAAATTGTAAGGCAGTTTTGGGTTGAATAGAAGTAAGATTTCCTACCAGTTACTCAAAGTTCCCATTAGAACTGGGAAATGTCGTTTTAGATAATCTATTCCAGATTGGCACCATAATCAGAAAATAAAAGCTTAATAACCATTTATTGAGTTCTAACCATGTGTTAATTATGTTACCAGATAATTTAACTGTATTATTTTATTTAATCCTCACAAGCTGTGAGATATCCTGTGAATGTACAATGGTAAAGTCCATAAGCCTTTGTGAGGCAGTTGTGAACACATGTAAACAGTGTTATAATCCATATGCTATAAAGTAACAAAGAAGGAGCAATGATTTTTTTTTAAAAACCCTTAATGAGTATCATTTATTGATTCTTTACTATTGCAAATCACTTAGAGGGTGCCAAATTAAATATCTGATGAAAGGAAAAAGATTCTCTGCTAGATACTTAACATACTTCTGCAGAGGGTTTTTTTTTTTGGTGGTGGTTGTTTTTGTTTTTAATCCTCACCCAAGGTTATGTTTATTGATTTTTTTTTTTTTGAGAGAGAGAGAGGAAGGTGTTGTGGGGAGGGAGGAAGGAGGGGGAAAAGGGAAGGTGAAAGAGAGAGACATCAATCACTTGCCTCCCATGGGCACTCTGACAGGGGATTGAACCTGCAACCTTTTGGTGTACTCAGGGCCACACTCCAACTGAGCCACCTGGCCAGGGCACTTTGTAGAGTTTTTATGTATAATATAATATACGTAAATATAATAAAACATTAAATATTATTATATAAATTATATATTTAATTATATAAATTATATATAATATAAATTTTTATATCAATTTATACATTAAGAAACAGACTCAGAGATGGAGAAACTTGTGTGAGAATATTCATTCATTTGTTCTACAGATATTTACTAAAGTCCTCACTGTTTACCAGACATAGTGCTTAAGTGTGAGGCCTACATTATACAAGAGACATAGTTCCGTATGTTTACAGAGCTTAGTTTACTAGGAAGGATTGAGTTAAACAAATAAAACAGGGAAGTTCGTACAGTTAGAAAGTGTTAAGAGTCCTGATTCAAACTCATATTTTCTGACTCCAAAACTTGTGCCCTTTCTACAATACCATGCTAATGTTCTAGCCACCATTTTATCTACTTAAATTTAATTTGGAATTTTTTAGTGGATCATGGTTTATCCTTTCCAGGACAAAAAGATGAATAAAAGAAGTAACTGACTGCCTGACGAATTTATCTTCACCTCTCTCTCTTTGTCATCTGCTTTTTATTTCCCCCTCCCTGTGACTCCCCCCCCCCCCTTTTTTTTTTTACCCTGATCTATGGGTGAAGATTCTTTGGTCTAGTGAGGAAAATTAGCAGAGGTAAAATTTTAGCAGCTGCCTAGTACATCTTCCCTAGAGCACAAAGTACTTTAGTCCTAAATCTGAAAGGAACTGATAAGTAAATACAGCATCTTTTTCATCACTTTTATTTCATTTCTTGTTTTAGATTTTATTTTAAATACATAATAGTAGCCTTATTTGAGGCTGTCTTTCACTGCTAGCAGCAGTTATTTGGAAAAGGGGAAACATTAAAAATCAAGATTGAAGTTAACTATAAATTATAAGAGTCATTTTAGTATGTGAAAGTGAGAATCTTAAAACAATGAAAACTTCCAAAAGAAGAAGTGAATTTGGAAGTAGATGCCTGCTTACCTCTCACACTCCCATTTTAGAAAGAAAATACTTAGGATGGAATGGGCAAGAGGCAGGGGAGGAAAGGAAATTAGAATAAATACTGTTGAAAATTTTAATTTGAGGAAGTGAATACAAATAAAATTTATCAGTCAACAAGGATTTTAAAGGCATAGGAATGCTTTCATATTTGGAGAGAAAAGTATGGAAGTTGACATGGGACCATGATACCTAAAAGTCGGCTGAATTTTAAGTATAACCAGTACATGCCTTTGCAGATCATTGAATAAAATGCAAGGTCATGCACCTTTGCAATAAAAACCTATGTGGAGACTTGATATTATTTGAGTTTTTTCTGTGCTATGAAATTATATGTATTTATAGTTGATTAGGCCACAGAGTAGGTATTCTTAAGTTGATAAATTCATTTATTTGTTTTGCCCTACAGTTTTCTTATGAACTCTTAAAATGCTTTTTATGGAGCACTCTTAGTCTGCTTTGAACTCTGGGCATTCCTGTCACAAAAGTAAATAGGCCTGTGTGCTAGAATAACTATTTTCCGTATTTCTTCATAAAAATGTGGTAAGTAGTTATTAGAGACAATTCCTAATTTGGAATTTCCTAAACAAAAGAAGTTTTTGCAGGGGAGGTATAATATAGGTACATTAAAAATCGTAATATGAGGCTGACTACTCTCTGAGGAAGATATAAAGAGAACCCAAGTACAGAGACGTCATATTCAGTTTTGGTGGTATGGGTGCGTGCCAATTACTAAGCAGCTGTCTCAGCCTGAAACCCACCTTTCTGTGCTCCACTTTGTGACAGGACCTAGTACTCCACAAGCTGCATTTCCGCTTTTCTAGCTGACTGCTGTTAGACTCTAATGCTGGTAGGGAGGCTTTAGAGGGGAATTGCCAGGCTGGAGGAGGAAGGCAGCAGTTGGGCTTCTTTCTTTTACTTCCTGTTAATTTTTAGTTCCTTTGAGTAAGCCAGCAATGCATCTTCATCCTGGCTGCATCATTTTTTTTTTTCCTGCAGCAGAATTGAATCTAGTTTGCAGTTTCTCTAATACTTACAGCACCGACCTAAACATTCATATCCTTCCTCAAGGATGTGACTCTCAAACTTTGGGGCTCTCCTCTAAGCTCAGAGATTCTAGTACCAGTCAATCTATGCCCCTTTTTCAGAGGTTTTAATTTTAGTTCCATGGGTTGCTCCTCTAAGCTCCTACGTTTTAAAAATTCCAGGCTTTTCTCTCGTTCCCCCTGTTTTAGGATTGGTGCCTGCCCTCTGTAGTTGCCACCTGCATGATATGTGTTTTTTTTCTTACCTTTTCACTTACCTGGTTAACAACTTTATACTTGGTTAACAAATATTACAGTCTTTCTGTTTTCCTAACTAGTGTTGCTTCTACCTCCTGATTAGATCCTGAATGTTACTGGGAGGAATCAGGAAAAAGCTTAATGGAAAAATTGCATTTTGGTTTGACGTGAAGGAAGAGTGAAATTTTAGTAGGTGAAAATCAGGAAATTTCAAATAGGATGAATTATCAGCATGACTAAAGGTGGGGAAATTGTGAGGGATGGTGTATGTTTGGGAAACATTTTATGTTCTAGTTTTTGGTGTTTTTTTATTGTACAAGGTACATGTT
Organism: Mormoops blainvillei; assembly: GCA_004026545.1. Taxonomy (NCBI): domain Eukaryota; kingdom Metazoa; phylum Chordata; class Mammalia; order Chiroptera; family Mormoopidae; genus Mormoops; species Mormoops blainvillei. The sequence continues at coordinate 7,227 of PVJD01012790.1, read as the reverse complement.
ACAAAAAAAGATTAGAGCAATAGATTGGAGCAGACAGTAATTTGGAGTACCTTGAACTATAGGTTGATAAATTTAGACTTACATGATAACAGTTAACTGATTTTTTAACAGTACAACAATGACCTGATTAGAACTCTCCTATAAAAATATTTGGATAATAAATTTATGACAGATTATTAAGAAAAGTTAAGCATGTAGAGCTTACACTGTGCATCATGGCTTTTCACGAAGCATTCACTCAGAAAATAGTGGCGGGCTATGTATTGAATAATGAATATAAAAGCAGTTTCTGTTATCAAGTCTAGTGGAGAAAAAAGATATATACTTAGATAATTAGAGAACAAACTATGGAAATGCATAGAGATTATGGCATATGTGAAATAGAGCAAGAAAGCCTAACTGATCTGTGTTTTAAATAATGACTAGGAATTGACCATGCATAAAGGAGAGTATGAGCCCAGCTTAAGGAACAATTGTGAGAAAAGTCAGGGAGAAACAACATTGTTTTGATAGCATTTAATGGGAAATTATATGCTCTTTTCAAGAACATTTATTTTTTCCTTTCTTCATGTGGTTTTTCTGCGAATGTATGAAATTAAATTGGGAAGGAGTCTCAGCTATTGTTAACAATGCATGTAAACTGAGAAGGAATATTACCTGTTTCCATAGTGCATGTATTGCATATGTATGCATCTTGGTTTCTAAAATCCTGTGGTTTTTGTAGAGGATAGATATATCAGATGAATGGATTTTAACTGCCCCATTTAAATGCAGTCCTTGGTAAGTGTCTTTTCACTAATGTGTATATGGGAAGGGTGTATGTGTGTGTATGAGGTGTGCACATGTGTGTATTTAGAGAGGAGGAAAAGGGACAGAAAAAGAGATGTATATATACAGAGATGTATACATCACTAGCTATGATAGAAACTCAAAAGAAATATCAAGATAGCTATTGCGTTCATGTACTTTTCTCTAAGAGTTGGGAAAAAAAGTAAAAAAAGTACTATAGTAGTACTTTTAGTAGTAAAGTACTAAAAGTACTATAGTAGAGAACTTCTAAACTACCAAAAAATTGTGGATTGAAAAATGTTTACATCAAAATTATAAGTTGAGAGGACAGAAGAATCAAGTGAAACAAAAGGAAGGGAGAAATGCAGGTAAAGGAACCAAAGAGAGAATATTGTGATTTTTCAGCTTCTTCAGTTGAACCGAAGATCATAAATTATGTGACATAAAGGGGAACTATCTATAAGAGAACCAATCTCATAGAGTTCCTGTGCTCCAGATGTACAACATTATACAGGGTGGGGCAAAAGTAGGTTTACAGTTCATACGGAAAATAATACCATAATTAATAAATAATACACGAACAAACTCAGTTTTGTATACTCACAACTGTAAACCTTCTTTTGCCCTACCCTGTATAGTAGTTGGGAAATATCCAAATTTGATAACTCAATCTGCAATTGACTTATTCTACATTTAATCAAAGTGTGTATGTTGTGGGCTTTTAAAAAATTACTTGTTTTTTGTTCTTGGTGTTTAGGCCAGACAGCAACAAGCAGAACTGGCCCAGCAGGAATGGCTTCAAATGCAGCAAGCCGCCCAGCAAGCACAGCTTGCTGCTGCCTCAGCCAGCGCATCTAACCAGGCAGGATCTTCTCAGGATGAAGAAGATGATGATGATATCTGAAATTCACCAGCTGAGGTTCCATTTCCTCTATAAATGTTTTTCCCTGCACAAGAAAACAGTGAAAGAAATGCTTATCTGTAATTTTGTATGCATCTTGGTGGACTTGCCACTGGTATTCTAGGGATGTCTGCTGTTAACTTTCATCTATTGTGTGCTATTCATGTAAAAACTGTCTCTTTGAACTGTTGAAAATTTAAGGTTCAGTATAATATCAATTTTGAATTTTTAATGGTGTTTATGAGATTTTAGATAGCAGTGAGTCCTTTATTGATCGATAAACAGTGTTACAGAAAACTTCAAGTTTATAAAGTATCGTGAAATTTATACAGAAACTTTAAATCTGCATTTTCATTTCCTCTACCCTTTTAACTAAGCTAAAAATTGGGAATTTTAAATTATTGGGTTGGGGGTGCTGTACAATGCAGTAGACATTAGATCAGATTGGTGAAAAAAACAAAGACTTCAATTCTGTAATATCTGATTTTTTGGTCTTTTAAAATGAGTATATCTACAGGCTATATATGTATACACACATAGATACATGTATGTGTATACACACACACACACACACACACATACACAGATAAATATACATGTTTGAAAGAATTTCAAAGCAAGACATTCAGAAACTAGGAAGGGGTATGTTCAATATTAGTTATATAAATTTGGTGGGTTATATTTTCAATTTTGTTTTTGTTTTATGTAGAGGTAAGAACTACTGTTTTATTATGGCATAATTCATCTTGAACTACACTATCACATTTCAAATACTGTCCAGTTTTGAGGACTGTCATGATTCTTACTATTTCACTCCAATAATTGTCAATAGTATTACTCGCTTAGTCTACCCATGTTTATTGGAACTTGGGAAACAATTACCTAGGTTCCTTCAGTTTAACTGAGGTTAATGAATAGTCAAACCTTTGCTGGGGGAAAGAAATGAAAGTTAATGAGCATGCTTGCTGTAAAAGAGGGATTTGTTTGTAATTTAACTTATAGTTTACTTATTGTTTTAGCATCACTCTTACATTTTCTTGACTAGATGCCCTACAGAGTCCAATGCTTCCTTTGAAATGGCATCATTGTCTCCATCATAGAGCGATAGCTTTAAAGAAGATTTGTTTTGTTTTAAAAAGCATGTAATAACTAATCAGCCCTATATGAAACATAAAAAGTAGTTTCAACCTGTTTATTAAAATGGAGGAAGCTTTAATTTGGTTCTAATAAAGTATGGTAGTGATTTTTATAGGAATCCAGTGTGTTGAAGAAATGGCATCTTGTTTGTATTTTGGAAACGGAATGGAAAAGCCACTTAAGATAGTATGACATAATCTGAATTCCTTTGTCAGTTGCCAAATCATTTAAATTTCTATATTCACCAAGCCCAAGGATAATTTGTGGCTGCCAGGATTCCAATTTTAATTAGAAAACTAAATAAGTAAAGTTTACAAGTATTAGGTTACTTAATGTTCATATTTTGCAGTTTTAGAAAAAGTAAAATATTGTTATACATTTATTTAATACAGTTTCCCATGCCACAAAAAGGTTAATTTTGCTGAATGTTTTAAGTTGACGTCAATATTGTATGTATGAAGTGTTTTGGACAAGATAGAAGGGATTGTTTTCTTTTTTTTATAAAGTTTAAGTACCAAAGGTAGTCTAGCCTAAGAAACAATAAGTTAATAAGTGTTGGCTTTTCTAATTTGTACTGTAACATCCTTATACTTGCTATTTTAATTATATCTGTCTCTTCAGTAAACATCCTAGATATTTTTCCACATCTTTTTTTTCTGATGCAGAGTTCAGGTTAATTAATATTTTACTGCATCTGATAATGTATAATATGTTTGAAGCCTAGCGACTTGCATTTGGACATTCTTGTGATTTCATATGCTGTATTCTTCAAGCAATAAAATTCTGATGTGTTTTATAAATTGTTTTTATATTTAATGATCTATATAGATTAATGGCAGATTTCTGTTACCAACATTTTTTCTAGTGTCAAGAATCTTAGGCCCCAAAACCATTTTGATCATTTGGTATGTAGTACTTGACTTTCTCCCTTGTTTACTCTTATTTTAGAAAATGTGGTTTACTTGTATTTTTGTAATTTACAGGCCTAGGGTCCAGGTATAACAAAGCTAATTAAGCAATGTTTTATTGTTAGCTTGTTTTTTTTAGCATTTAAAAGTCACTATTCTGTCTGTTGATTTTTCTTTAATCATTTAGAGAGAGAAACAGATCTTTAGCATTCTTGAGAAATAAAGTTATTGTTCAGTGAGTGTTTTTCCCACCTCCTTGAATATATATCTGTCTTTTTTAGCAGACTCTCAGATTGTTAAGTGTTGAAAAGTCACCAATTTTAAAACTGCACACACCATACATATAGAAGAAAACACATATAAGGGTTTTCACAAATTAAGCACACTCATACTGCCAGCCCTCAGACCAGCACACAGAGTATTATGAGCATCCCGGGAGATTTCCTCTTGCCCCTGTCTTAACATTGTCTTCTTCTTCCTCCCCAGAAGTAACTACTCTTCAGACTAATAAAACCATAGATTAGATTTGTCCATCTCTTAATTTATATAAATGCAATCATATATAATACACTATTTTTTTGCTTATTATATTTGTGAGTGTATCGGTTTTCTGATGCTGCTGTAACAGATTACCAGAATCTTAATGACTTAAAACAACGCTGATTTATTTTCTTGCAGTCCTGGAGATCAAAAGTCCAAGTCAGTTTCATTAGACCAAAGTCAAAATATAAGCACAGTTGTTCCTGAATCCGGAGGTTGTGAGTAGAAAATCTGTTTTCTTGCCTTTTTTCAGCTTCTAGTGACTGCGTGTCTTCTTGGCTTGTGGCCTCTTCATCCAGGTTCAAAGCTTCTGCTTTCATAATCACATCATCTTCTCTTCTTCTATAGTCAAGTCTTCCTCTGTCTCTACATGTAGGGCCTACCTCTAATCCAGGATAACCTGCCCATTTCAAGATCCTTGATTTAAATCCCATCTGCAAAGTCTTCTTTGCCATGTAAGGTAACATCCACAGGTTCCAGGAATTTGGTTGGGGTATATTGAGAGGTCATTATTCAACTTCCAGAGTGAGATTAATTTATATTGTTGCATGTATGTGTAGTTCATTCATTCTCATTGCTGAATAGTATTCTATTAATTTACCCATGTTTTTATGTCTACAATTTATTCATTCTACAATCGATGGGAACTTGAAGAATTTCTGGTTCTAAGCTATTATGAATAATGCTGTGAGTAACATTCTTTTATTTGTCTTGTGGTGAGTGTATATATTCATTTCTGTTGATATATACCTGGGAGTAGAATTACTGGGTTATGGGTTGTGCATGTACTCAGTTTTAGTATGTACTTGTCAGTTTTCCAAAATGTTTGTAAGAAGGCACCATTTTAATGTGTACCATAAAAATGAATATTTTAATGTGTACCATAAAAATGAATTTTTAATTTAATGGTCTAGTGGCCTTAAGAATGTTAATGGTTTCTCAAAATACCTAAATTATACCAAATGTATTATACTTGCTACAGCAAGTCTGTTCTTATTTAATATCAAGAGGAAAATAAAAGCAAAAGTATTTTTTCTTGTTACTGACACAGTAGTATTATGTACTTCTTAGGCTATTTCTTCTCAGAAGAAATGCAAGTTTTAGATAATCATAAATAGTATGTTGAGTGCATGAGTAGTATGTTTAGTTGTGGAAAATTCATGATTTAAATTTTTAATTGAATTAAAATACTTTTGTTAAAACCTTATTTAGGTATATAGATAAATCCTCATATCCAAAATGGCCTCCATAGAGAATAATCTAATTCAGATAGCATAGGCACTGCCTTCCACTGGCTTCACATGGATTTTTTTTGTGTTTGTTTTCTTCTCTGTCCCCAACAGCTTGGCCTACCCTTAGCACATGTACTTAAATTTGCCTTTTCCTATAAAAGATGTAAATAGAAAAAAAAAATACAGAAGCAAAGGCAATAATTTATGATCAATTTCTACCAGAAATTAGGTAACTTAGTAACACCTTAGAATAGGATTTCTTAACATCAGCATTATTGCCATTTGGGGCCAGTTAATCTGTTGTGGGAGGCCATCCTGTGCCTTGTGCAGAGTTTAACAGCAGCCTGGTTTGCACCAACTAGATGCCAGTAGCACATCCCGCCCACCTTGTGACAATGCAAAAATGTCTCCAGACATTGCCAAATGTCCCCTGAGGGTCAAAGTCACTCTCTATTTAGAACGCCTGCCTTAGAACATATAAGTTTTTTCTTTTAGGTTAGGGTATTAGGGGAAAGACTGAACTGAACCTCTTTTTTGAATGAACATGTGATATCAGTGGAAAAAGACAAAAAGAAACAGGGTGATATGGAGAGAATAGGCCTAGGATTAAAATGCATTTTCACAAATTCAGATCTTGAAAAGGTGGCTCTCGACTTTACATCTGCTGATCCCTTCACCCCATAACAGCACAGTTCAGTTCTTAAATGTCTCACTACTTTTTTTCCATCGGAGATCCTAGGCATACCCAGTTTGAGATAGAGCAGGTATACTGTGTCATTACTATGTACATCTTTTAACAAGCATGCTATTAAAAAAAAAAAACCTTATTGTGGCTTAATATAAAATTTATCGTTTTAACCATTTTTAAGTGTTCCATTCAATGGCACTAGGTACATTGATTTTGTGCAGCCATCACCACTATCTCCAGAACGTTTTCATCATCCCAAGTGCAAACCTGTACACATCAAACAGCTCTTCATTCTTTCTCCCCCAGCTTCTGGTAACCACTATTCTACTTTCTGTCTCTATGAATTACACTATTCTTGGAACCTCATATAAGTGGAATCATGCAGTATGTGCCTTTTTGCATCTGGCTTATTTTACTTAGAACAGTGCTTTCAAGATTCATCCATGTTTTAGCATCTATCAGAACTTCATTCCTTTTTAAGACCGAATAATATTCTATAGTATGTATATGCCAGATTTTGTTTACGTATTTATCTATCAGTAAATGAGTTGCTTCCACCTTTTGGCTATTGTGAATAATGCTGCTATAAACATAAGTGTACAAATATGTGTTTGGTCCCTAACAGGCATGTCTTTTTGAGTGTACAGACTTATTTTTTAAATTATATTTTATTTATTATGCTATTACAGTTGTCCAAATGTTTCCCCCTTTGCCCCCCTCAACCTAACACCCTCTACACCCTCACTCAATCCCCACACCATTGTTCATGTCCATGGGTCATGTGTATAAGTTCTTTGGCTACTCCATTTCCTATACTGTACTTAACATCACCATGGCTATTCTGTAACTACTTAGTTGTACTTCTTAATCCCCTCACCTCTTCACCATTGCCTCACAACTCCCTCCCATCTGGCAACCATCAAAACGCTCTCCGTATCCATGATTCTGTCTCTTTTCTTCTTGTTTGCTTAGTTTGTTTTTTAGATTCAATTGTTGATGGATATGTATTTATTGCCATTTTATTATTCATCG
>PVJD01012789.1:0-37682 GCA_004026545.1 Mormoops blainvillei | reverse complement strand
TTAGAATAGCCACTTGAAATTCTAATGGAAAATAACTCATTGCTATTTGCATACTATGTCATTTATCCACCAGACAAGAAGGTTGGACATGACTTATTATGACACAATTTTGCAATGACTACAAACACCTTTGATGTTTTGAATACCATTGTTTAAGTTCATTTTGGGGGGATAAGGTAGCTGCCTCTCTGATATCTTTATTTCTTGGAGACAGCTGATCAGACTCTTTCTATACTGTATGATCCACATTAAGTCATTATCTATGCAGTTCACCCCATTAATTCTGCTACTTATATCAGCAAAGTTTTGGTGCTTGGTCCTGTAGTAGTGACAAGCATTCCTAAAAGCTAATCTGACAGATAATGACTCCATTAAGTGTTGACTACTAATTGGTTTACATCAGAGGCCTGAAATTAATTGATATAAATAAATTAGCACCTGAGCACATATCACCTCAGCTTTGGATTTTCAAAACACCAATGATTTCTAAAGCTTGCATCTTCAGTAAAATATAATGCACAGAAAATTTGTGGGTAATTAAAATGTGGCAAGGAGTTAAATATCAAACAATAGGAACAGAGCTTTTTAAATATTCATTTCTAGACAAGGTGGTATATGTTTATAAATGTTAATAATAATTACATGTATAAGTTGGATTTCAACTACCCTAAAGAACATATTTCTTCACTATGATTATTCCTTAAATTAATAATCAACACCACTATTTATAATGCCTTAAAATGTCAAAGAATGTGACTCATAGAACTAAAATGAATTCTAATTCTTTAATACTTAATTTGGCAAAATTTTACTTTATTTCAACCTCAAAATCAAGTTCAGTTGTATTTTCTTTTTGTTATAGGCTTGACATTTCAATCTGAAAGGCAACATAAGCATATATGTTTATATGAGAAAACAGAAAATAAAGAAAAGTTAAATAATTTAAAATTTAGCATAACACTACTTCACACTATTAACAATTTGTATATTTCCACCCTACTATTAATGTGTTGTGTAGTTACAATCATATTGAATATTAACTATATATCCTGATTTTTTCTTACATGTGTATTTCTTCATTTTGCTAAAGCCTATTCATAAGCATTATTTTAATGAGAGGTGTAAAGAGAGGGAGAGATTATATATAATCTCTATTCACATATATACAGAATCATTTCTTCTCTCATTGGGTATTTGAATTATTTCTAATATGTTTCTACTTTAAATGATACTGTAAAGACTATCTATACTCTCATTATATAGCATATGCTTATGATATATTTCCAGATGTAAAATTGCTGTTCAAAGAATGTGCTCTTGCTACATATTGTCAAACTGTTATCCAAAAAGATTATTAAGGACGTCCATACAGAGGTGGTAGAAGAAAATTAGACAACAACATCTCCTTCTCAAATATCCAACCAAATGAATAAAAATAGAAATAAAGAAAAAAACATAAATAATACAATTTTATATATTTATCTTGTACATCTTGATACTATGAATTTCAAAGCTGATGAGAGTAGAAAAAAACAGAGTACTGTCCCATCTAAGTGGCTCCTTTAAAAAAAATTAAAGTGAAATTCACAGAACATATAATTAACCATCTTAAAGTGAAAACTTCAGTAATAATCACAATGTTGCGCAATAGTTATCTCTTTTTAGTATCAAACTTCATTACGCCAGAAGATCGCGCGGTACCCAGTAAGTAATCACTCTCCATTCTTTCTTACCTCATTCCCTTGCAACCTTGAAGCTGCTTTCTGCCTGTATGGATTTTGCTATTCTGAATATTTCATATAAAAAATCATACAATATGTGACATTTTGCATCTGGCTTCTTTCACTTAGCATAAAGTTTCTGAGGTTCATCCAAGTTTTAACATGTATCAGTACTTCATTTTTTTCTTAAGGCTGAATAATATTTCATTGTATGTATATACCACCATTTGTTTAACCATTCAGTCGTTGATGGATATTTGGGTTGTTTCCACCTTTGGGCTATAATGAATAATGTTGCTATAAACATTCATGTACAACTTTCTGTGTGAACATATGTTTTCATTTTTCTTGGGTATATATCTAGGAAGTAGAATTGCTGGGTCATGTGGCATTTCCATTTAACTTTTTGAGAAACAGCTCAACTATTTTTCAGAGAACCTTTACCACTTTTACATTGCCACCATCAATGTATGAAGTCCTATTTCTCCACATCCGTGCTCGTTCATTTCTGTTTTTTCCCACTGTAGCCACCCTAGTACGTGTGAGGTACTATCTTGTTATAATATTCATTTGCATTTTCTTAATGACCAATGATGAGCATCTTTCTGTGCGCTTCTTGGACATTTTTATATCTTGTTTGTAGAAATGGGTATTCAAGTCCTTTACTCATTTATAATTGGGTTGTCTTACTTATGTTGAGTTGTAAGAGTTCTTTATATATTCCAGATACTAAACCTTATCAGATATATTATTTGCAAATATTTCTCCAACTCTGTACGTTATCTTTTTTTATATCCTTAGCTATGTGTTCTGATGCACAAAAGTTTTAAATTTTGATAAAGTCCAGTTTATCCAGTTTTTCTTCTGTTGTTTGTGCTTTCAATGTCAAATCTAAAAATCCATTGCCAAATCCAAAATCATGATGGTTTACCCCTATATTTTCTAATAGATTTATAGTTAAATTTTAGACATAGTTTGTTGCTCCTTTATGAGTTAGTCTTTGTATCGAGCAAGGTAGGGTTTCAACTTCTTTTTTTTTTTAATGTGTAGTTATCCAGTTGTCTAATAGGATTCCTTGAAGATACTATTCTTTCCATAATGAATTGTCTTGGAATTCTTGTCAAAAATCAATTGCCCACAGATGTTAGGGTTGATTTCTAGACTCCAAATTCTATTCCACTGGTCCATATACCTATATTTATACTGGTAATATACTGCTTTGATTCCTGTAACTTTTTTCTACTATTGTAAATTGAATCATTTTCTTAATTTTCTTTTTCAGATTGCTCATTGATGGTATAGAGACAACTGATTTTTGTATGTTGATTTTGTACCCTGAAACTTTGTTGGATTTATTCATTAACCCTCATAGTTTTCTTGTGGATTTTGGTGATTTCTTATATACAGAATCATGACATCTGAAAATATGGATAGTTTATTTCTTCTTTCCAAATTATTCTTTTTTTCTAGTTCCTTTGACAAAGATTTTCACTATAATGTTGAATAGCAGGACAAAGGTGAATATCTTTTCCTTGTTCTTGATCTTAGTGGGAAAGCTTTTAATCTTTCACCATTGAGTGTGATGTTAACTATGGGTTTATCATAAATGCTATTTATCATGCTAAGGAAGTTGTTATCTATTCCCAGTTTTTTTTAAATCATTGAAAGAATGCAGTAGTGTTGAATTTGTCAAAAGTTTTCTGTATTTAATGAGGTATTCATACTGTTTTCTTTATTCTATGAATACAGTATTATGTTAATTGATTTTCTTATGTTTCTTTTGTTGAAATGCCATTGCATCCCTGGAAAAAAAATCATGTACTAATAATCTGTTTACATTTCTATTTCTTCTTGCATCAGTTTTGGTAAATTGTGTGATTCTAGGAATTTTCCAATTTTATCTAGATTATTTAATTCCCTAGTATACAATTGTTCATATTATTCTCTTATACTACACTTAATTTATTTAAGGTCAGTAGTAATGTCCTCACTTTGAGTTAGACTTTAGTTATTTGTGTGCTCTCTACTTATCTTAGTGTAAAGTCTTGTCAATTTTTCTTATCTTTTCAGAGAACAAAGTTTTAGTTTTGTTGATTTTTTAAATTGGTTTTCTTATTCTTTCCTTGCTCTTTAAATTTCTGCTCTAATCTTTTTTCATTCTTTTCCTTTTGCTACTTTTTGGCTTAGTTTGCACATCTTTTTCTAGTTACACTTAAGTGAGTATCTGTAATAAATTTTTTTTCTGTTACTTCACTATTTGTTTTCTATATGTCTTAAATCATTTTTTTGTTTCTCAATTCCTTCAATCCTACCTTACTTTCTAATTGATTTTTCTAGTGCACCACTGTTATTTCTTCTTCATTTTTGTTTCTATATATTTTAAATTTATTTTCCTAGTAGCTACCATGAGAATCACCAGTAACATCCTAAATTTATAACAGCCTAGTTGAAGTGATGCCATATTAGCTTCGGTAGCATAAATGAACTCCTATGATGTTATCCATATCTGTCCTGCCTTTTGTTCTTACTGTTACAAGTTATATCTTTATACATTTTGTGTCAATTTACACAGATTTATAATTATTATTTTATGGATTTTTCCTTCATTCATATAGTAAATAAAAAGAGGAATTATAAACCAAAAGTCAATAATGTGTTTATATTAATCTATGTAATTACCTTTAACAGAGATCTCTATATGTGTTTGAGTTATTATTTATTGGTTTTTGCTTCAACAATAAGAACTCCCTTTAACGTTTGTTGTAGGGCAGGTAGACTAACAATCAACTCTCATAATTTTTGTTTGTCTATGAAGGTCTAAATTTTGCTTTCATTTCTGAAGGAAGAGTTGGTCCAATAGAAAATTAGGGGAAGGGTCGTCAAAGAACATGTATAAAGGACCCATGACCAAAGACAATGGAGAGGGGAGGATTGAATGTGGGAGCTGGGGGTGGTAGGGCAGGGGGAGAGTAAGGGAGGAAATGGGAACAATTGTAATTGAACAACAATAAAAAAATTTTAAAAAGAAAATTATTGGTTGAGAGTTTTGTTTTTCTTTTAGCACTTTAAATATATCAACCTACGATTTCTGCCCTTCATGGTTTCTGATGAAAAAATTGCTGTTAATCTTATTGAGGATTACTTGTATGTGAGGAATTGTTTCTCATTTGCTACTTTCAATATTTTCTCTTTGCTTTTGGCCTTCAACAATTTCATTACAATGTATCCCAGTATGAGTCTCAATAGATTTGCCATACTTTGGAGTTAACCGAGCCTCTTATATGTGTAGATTCAAGTTGTTTATCAAATTTGGGGAATCTCACTCATTATATATTCAAATATTTTTTCTTCCTCTTTCTTTTTTCTCTTCCTGGGATTCCCATAATGTACATGTTGCTACATTTAATTGTGTCAGATATGTACCGTAGGCTTTGCATATCGTTCTTTGTTTTTTCTGTTTTCGCTCCTCAGACCAGGTAATTTTCATTACCATTTAAAAAAAGTTTACCTGTTTTTTATTTATACCTGTTCAAATCCCCAGTTTAACTTATATAATATTTTATTTTCATTTCACTATTGTATTTTCCAGTTCCAGAGTTTCTATTTTGTTGATCTATATAACTTTTATCTCTGTTTTTATTGTCCATACTTGTTCTCACATCACTTCCCCCATTGCTTTTAATTATTTGTCCATGGTTTTCTTAGTTAAGATGATTAATATAAAATCTTTGTCTAAGAAGTCCAAACTCTGAGCTTCCTCATGAATGGATTCTGCTCATTTTTTTCCTGTATCATGACACTTTCCTGTTTCTTAGTATGTTTCACAATCATTTCCTTGAAAGCTAGACATTTTGAATATTGTAATGTGGTTAGTCAGGGAATCAGATTCTCCCCTCACCTCCAAGATTTGTTATTTTTGCTTGTTGAATGGTGCAATTTTCCATTTTGTTAGTGACTTTCCAAATTATTTCATAAAGATTATAATCTTTCTCTTGTGCAGTTATTAGAGTCTCTGTTCCATAATCTCTACTGTGAGCCTGTGACCCTACAGAAATTTTCTTGGATGCCTGGATCAAATGAGAAAAGAAGGCACAAAGTATGTTTGATTTCTTTAAATTCTTTCAACAGATGGTACCTGGCAAATCATTTCAGAATGAAGGAATTGACGTAATAGTCACTTGTGTTTGTCCTTAACTGATATACCAGGCATATCAAAATAGAGAGCTACAAGTTTTGTATTATTTATTTATTTATATTCAATTTATTGTGGTGTCATTTTCTCATAATGCCATATAGGTTTCAGGTGTATATTTCTATGACACATGATCTGTATATTGCATTGTGCGTGCACCACCCAATAATCTTCCATCACCATATAATTGGCCCCCTTTACCCTTTACTACCTCACCACCCTCTTCTCTCTGATAACTGTCATGCTGTTGTCTGTCTATGTCCATGAGTTTCAGTTTTGCATCCCATGTATGAGTGAAATCACATGGTTTTTAGCATTTTCTGACTGACTTATTTTGTTTAGCACAATTTTGCTTATTTTGCTTATTTTACAGTGATCAGTTTGCATATGTTGAACCCTTTGAATATTTTTTTTTGGTACCATAAAACCACACCAGGAATGTAGTCTACCATCCCCACATGTGCTAGCTATGGAGATGAAGAATGGTAGCTGCTATGAAAAATGCCAAAATTCGGAGCAATTTACCAGCCTCTCCATTCTTCTAACACTCTTATGAATGCTGCAAGAGTTTGACTGGATTCTAAAGTCTGATACAGTCCACTCTGACATTATTCTACTAAATAAATTCTTTCAGTCAAGGCACTAAATCCAGGAGCTTTTAATCTACCTTCTTCTGGGACATTATGAGTTACTTTTTCCTAAAGCTATCTGGTTGTTGTTGAAATAGTAAATTAGTCTTGGAAGAACAACAATGATTATGTTCCCTCACTTGTAATCTGACTGTTGCAGACATAGTTCAGGGTGTGCTCTTGACCCACACTTACTGTGTTTCCATGGCTAGGTTTGGGTTCATCTCTTGACCTCTTATATCTGGTTTTAGCCATTTACACTACAGCTGGCATCTCAGGTATAAGTAGCTAATATACAAATCATTTAGACCTGAGAACCTGTACTGTGGAAAGAGGGTGAATCTCAGAATATAGAAAACATTCACAAACATTTAAAGAGCAAGAAACTCAGGAGGATGTAGAGGTACAAAATAAATGAAACTCCTGTAGCAAGAAGACTCCGACTAACATCACAACCTTTTAGGAGAACAAAAAAGATAGGACCATCTTTCAGGACTTATCATTTTCAATATCTAATGCTTAATTTCAGAAATAATTCAATATGAAGAGGAAAGGACAGAAGCTGATTAAATCTTAACACAGGACAGTTTAAAATGTCTCAGAAATATTGGCAAAGACCAAGTTTGGAACAAGAAGTTACATACTACTTCAGAGAAACTCAGACTAACTCTTCATTCTCAAGTCAAAAGTTACAAAAATAATAGACAAAAGTGAAATACACCAACCCTCAATATATAGGAAGCAAAAGAAGGGAAGATGAAAGGTATCAAAAAAAAAGAAATGAATAATGTCAAAGAAAACATATCTATACCACATAAATGCAAATATAACAGTTTCAAAAGTTGCTCCTATTAAGTATAAGCAAGATAAGATAAAACCAAGTTACATCACAGTATTAAAAAGGTGGAAGCTGAAAATAAAAAATAAATGGCATAAGATGCAAATGATTGATGAAGAATCTACTCAGAAAGAATGCATAGCCCAAGTAGCAGAAGCCAATTAAAATTCCCCATGATTGTTATTGAATACAGAAGTTATTACAAATACAAACTCCATTCTGTTGAGAAAGGCAAGATTTTCTTCTTTCTTTCTGCTGTGTAGTATTCCACTGTGTAAGTGTACCATACTTTTGGGATCCACTCATTTACTGATGGGCTCTTAAACTGTTCCCAGCACTTGGTTATTGTAAATAATGTTGCTATGAACTTTGGGATGCATAGGTTCTTTTGAATTGGTGATTCAGGATTTTTAGGGAATAATCTCAGCAGTGGGATTGGTAGATCAAAGGGCAGTTCCATCTTTAGTTTTCTGAGGAAATTCTGGACTGCGTTCCCCAGTGGCTGCCCTAGTCTGCATTCCCACCAACAGAGACTAGGCTTCCCTTTTTCCCACAGCCTTGCCAGCACTTGCTGTTTGTTGATTTGTTTATGATGGTCATTCTTTCTGACTGGTATGAAGTGGTATCTCATTGTGGTTTTAATTGGCATCTCTCTCATGGCTGGTGATGTTGAGCATTTTTTCATATGTTTTTGGACCCTCTGTATGTCCTCCTTGGAGAAGTGTCTGTTCAGGCCCTTTGCCCATTTTTTAATTGGGTTGTTTGTCTTCCTAGAGTCCAGTCATGTGAGTTCTTTATATATTTTGGAGATCAAACCCTTGTCTGAGGTAATATTGGCAAATATATTTTCCCATACATTTGGTTCCTTTTTCATTTCCCTGATGTTTTCTTTAGCCATGCGGAAGCTTTTAAATTTGATGAAGTACCATTTGTTTATTTTTTCCTTTATATCCCTTGTGAAGGAGATATTTATTCATGATCCAATCTTAGTAAGTTTTATGTTTATAGAGGTAATCCATTTCTCCTAATAATTGCAATGTATATGAGTATAAATATTCACAGTAATCTCATTATTATTTGCATTTCTGTAATGTCAATTCTAACACCTCCTCATTTACAATAAATCTTGTTTTAATTTTTTAAAAAAATTATTGAATTCATTGGGGTGGCATTGGTTAACAAAATTTTATAAATTTTAAATGTACAATTCTAGAATACATCATTTGTATATCGTTTTGAGTGTTCATCACGTAAAATCAAGTTTTATTGAAAACTGTATAGTTTTATTAACCAGCATCACCTCAATAAATTTAATTTTAAAATGCTTAGGTTTTATGTATTTGACTACAATAAAATGTTTTAAAGGTTAAAATGTCAGTTTCTATTTAGATTAAAAACTAGAAAATTAGAACTATAAGGGAACTCCTTTTACCTCATGAAGGGTGTTTACATATAACTTATTGCTTATATCAATGTCAATGAGGCAAGATGGAATGATATTTTCTTATAATGAGCAACAAGAAAAGGAAGCATGCTCTTGCAACTTTTATTCAGCATTTTTTGTTTGTCATAGTTAGTGCAATTAAAGAAAAAAAGAAATAGCACACGCATTGGAGACAAAGAAGTAAAACTGTTCTCACTTGAAGACAGCATAATTGTCTACACAGAAAAATCACAGGATTCAACCATAAATGGTATTGAAAGTGAAAATGAGTTTACCGAAGACACAGGATGCAGTCAGTATTCAAAAATCAATCATATTTTTGAATGTTAGCAATGAACAATCAGAAATTAAAAATTTTAAAAACACCATCCTTAATAGTTTTATAAAAATGAAATATTTATGTAAGAAATGTAAGAAATCATTTGAAGGAGCAATACACTAAAATTAGAAAGTTCTGATAATAGAAATGAAAGAAAACATAAAAATGAAAGATATACTATGCTTATTCACTGATAGATTAAATAAGTTATGACATCAATTCTCCTCAAATTGATAAATTTTAAAAAATTAGATGTATTCGCATGACAAAAAACCCTCATACACAGATAATGGTATTACCAGAGGGAAAGGGGGATGGTGGAGGTAGGATAGCATAAAGATGGGATAAATGGCGATGGAAAGAGACTTGACTTGATGTGGTGAATACACTGACATATTTCTTTAATGTAATTTCCAATCAGAATCCCAAGAGAATATTTTGAATATTTAGATAAGTGGATTCTAATAATTTATTACTAATTAAATAACTCAAAATATATAAACATTTTAAAAGCACATAAATAAATATGCATTAAAAAATTTAGAGCTCACACACTACCTGATTTTAATAATATCTTTAAAGATATAGAAAAAAGTTATTGTGGTATTGATGGAGGTCTAAATATGTAAACTGTAAACTGATAGAATAGTACAGAGTCCAGAAATAGGTCCATACAAATAAATATGGCCAATCTTCCATTTATTTTTTATTGTTGACATTATTGTAGATGTCCCCTTTCCCTCCTTTTCTTTGCCCCCCTCCTCCCAGCCCCTTCTCTCCCTTCCCTTTGACCATCGCCACACTGTTGTATGAGTGTGTGTGTTATACATGTATGTTCTTTGGCAAACCTATTCTGCAAATGCAATTCTGCAGAGTGAGAATAGTCATTTTAACAATTAGTGTTGGAAAAATTGGACACCCTTACACAAAATAAATAAAGAAATAAATAAACACCAATGACAATTTTACACATCATACCAAATTTACTGTAAAATAAATGATGCCTCATGTAAAATGAAAGACTCTAAACTTTTTAGAAGAAAGTGTGAGAGAAAATTTTCATTATTTTAGACTAGGCAAAGAAATCATGGACATGGCACAGGGCCAGATCAAATAAGAAAAAAGATATATTGGACTTCATACAAATTTATTTATTTTATTTAGCAAAATAAATGTATTGATTAAAAGAACAGAAGGCTCTGTAATTCACATATTTAAATAAAAGATGTGAATCCAAAATACTTAAATAACCTTCAAAATTTAATACTAAATATTAAAAAAGCAAAAATCATGAAAGTAGATATTGGGAAAGAAAATTTTTGGAGGGAAATTAGTACATGAGAATCTGTTCTACATTATAAAGAAATGTAAGTTAAAAGAACAAAATGATATTCCTACATACCTATTACAATCATTAAAATGATATCTTTTTAATAAAAACTTGGTAATACAACAGTATTGGTGAATGTGCACAGCGATTGCTGGTAGAAATGCAAAATGATACACCAGTCTGGAAAGCAATTTTGTAATTCTTCATAACTTTACACTACTTCTAACATATGCTCCAATAAATCCCACTATTGTCTATGTAGCCTAGGGAAGAAAAACGTATGTTCACACAAAAACCGGTACATAATTTTTTATATCAGCTCTTGTCATACTTGGAAAAAACTATAAAAAGTTTAAATGTTCTTTAATGGGTGATCATAAAACCAAATATTAAAGAATGCATTTTTGATACCCATAAAATACAAATGAATTCCAAAAACATTATGATGAATGAAAGAAGCCTGTGTCAAAAGGCTACATTCTTCACGTTTATAATGTATGATATTTTCAGGAAGAAATTAAGAAAATAAACTTGAAACCATACAAAGGTACTGCTACATGCTCACTAGAATAGTTAAAATTAAAAAGTTTGACCATACGACATGTTAACAGGTATGTGGAAAAACTAGAACTCTTATATACTGCAGGTATGAATGCAAAATACCTAGAGGTATTGTGCTAAGTGAAAAAAATCACACAAAGAAAGACAAATATCATATGATTTCACTTATATGTTGAATCTGAAAATAAAGCAAAACCAATAAACAAAACAAAACAGAAACAGGCCTTTACCTATGATGACAAGCAGATGGTTATCAAAGGAGAGGATGGTAAATGGATGGAGAAAAAACACCCATATTTACCAAGTTGCTGAATTGTTAAAGGCAAAACTGTATGTAAACAAATAAAGAGTTGACTAGTCTTAAATGTAGAGTCAGAACAATTCATCAGGTACCATGAATAACCAAATTAGCATGTAGGACATAAAGAAAATGAAAAGTCTCCAGAACCAAATAAGAGTCAAGACTGTGGTTATGAACAAAGTCAATAAGATAAAAGAAAACCCAGAAAAGCAGTTCAGTTAACTCAGGTGTAAAATTAATGAGAAAAAATGAATAAAACCATAAAATATAGACACAATCTATAAAAAGTTCCAGAAATTCTGGAGCTGAAGAACTTAATAATTGAGATGAAGAATACATGAAAGAGCATTGGGCATAGAGCAGAATAGATGAAAGAGAAAATTTGTGAGTTTGAAGATAGAAACTTAGAAATGACTGAGGTAGAACAAGAAAGCATACTAAAAGTTAAACAAATTAAAATATTCTACAATAACTGTCTAATTCCATCAGAAAGAGCAACATAAGGATAATGACTATACCAGAAAAAGAAGAGAGGGAGAATGGAACAGAGCATTTATTCAAAGAAATAATTGGTGAGAGCTTCTCAAGCCTATGGAAAAAGCTGGACATTCAACTCCAATAAGTTAACAGAGCACCTAATTATCTCAATACAAAATTACCTTCTTCAAGATTCATTATATTAAAACTATGAAAAGTTAATTACAAAGAAAGAATTTTCAAGGGAGCCAAGGGGAAAAGACAGTAAACTACATTATACATTCTACCAGATCTCGTCAGAGTTTTCAGTAGCAATCCTACAAGCCAAGAGATAGTGGATGATGTATTCAAAATACTAAAGAAAGAAACCACTGAAGAAGAGCAATATATCTAACAAAGTTATCCTTTAGATATAAAGGGAAAAATAAAGACTTTCTCAGACCAAAAAAAAAAAAAAAAAAAAAAAGCTGAGGGAATTTACCACCGCAAGATTAGCATTATAAGAAATGTTGAAAGAGCTTCCTCTACCTAAAACAAACAGACAAAAGTATACAGAATTTTGAGTGAAATAACAAACACATAGACAGAAGCAGGTAATTGTAACTCTATTTTCAGAATAAGGTATTGAACATATAACCTAAAGGTAAAAGAAGAAAATATTAAAAATCATTATATTGCAATTTGGTAACAAATATACAACACAAAAAGGACTTATATATGACACAAACATAAAGTGGAAGGATTATTGTATGTATTAGGCACTTTATACAAACTTAATGGTAACCATGGAACAAAAATTCAGAGCTGCTTCCCAAAACATTTTTACAAATGCAAATAGAGAAAAAATCAAAGAAACCCAATAAAAAGAAAATAGCAGACAGAAGCAAAAAAGAAAAAAAATACTGCAGATCCGGAGCAACCAGAAAACAAAAGTTAAAATGGTTGTACTAAGTCCTCGCATATCAGTAATCACTCTAAGTATAAATGCACTGTACTCACAAAAAGGCACATAGTAGCAGGATGGATTAAAAAACAGGATCAAACTATATATTGACTTCAGGAGATCAACCTCAGCTCCAAAGATAAATATAGTAGAAGTGTATACCTGAAACATTTATGATCTTATTAACCAATGTCACTGCAATAAATTTAATTTAAAAAGAAAGCTGGAAAAATTACAAATATGTGGAGAATAAACAACATTCTACTGAAAAACTAAGAAGAAATAAAGGAAGAAATCAAAAGATACATAAAAACAAATGAAAATAAATATACCACATACAAACATTTTTGTGATTCAACAAAAGCAGTACAAAAAAAGGAAGTATATAGCAATACAGGCCTATTCTAGAAACAAGAAAATCTCAAATAAGCAAATAAACATTACCCTTCAAGGAACTAGAGAAAACAGAATATAAAGCCCAAAGTCAGTAGAAGGAAGGAAATAAAAGCAATCATAGTGGAAATAAATGAAATAGAGAATATAAAGACAACAGATAAATTAATGAGCAGGTTGTTTGAAAAGATAAATGAAATTTACAAGCCTTTAGTTAGACTAAATGAGGAAAAAAAGAAGAGAAGACTCTAGGCTATATACCACCAATTTGGACAACCTAGAAGAAATATACAAATTCTTAGAAGCATACCATCTTCCTAGACTGAATAATGAAGAACTGGGCAACCTAAATAGACAGGTTACTGCTAAAGTAATTGAAACAACAATCAAACATGCCCCAAAATAGAAGGTCAGGGACACATAGCTTCACTGATGAATTTTACCAAACATTCAAAGAAGATTTAATACCTATCTCCCTCATACCCTTGCAAATAATTAAAGAGGGGAAAATTCGTCCTAAACCATTTTATGAGGCTTACATACCTTGATACCAAAACCAAGTAAGGACATCACAAAATAAAAATTATAGGCCAACATCTCCGATGAACACAGATACAAAAACCCAGAACAAAATACATATACATTGAATATAATACATGAAAAATTTCATATACCAGGGATGCAAGGATGGTTTAACATCTACAATCAATCAGTATGATACACCACATTAAAAAATAAAAGATAAAAATATGATTATCTCAATATATGCAGATAAAAAAGCATTTCCAAGAAACAGTATCTATTAATGATCAAAACACTCAGTAAAAAGAGTATAGAAACAAAGTGCCTCAACATAATAAGACCATATGAGAGGGGACCACACTGGGTGTTCAGCAGTTTTTGACCAAAAAAAAAAATGACCCTTGTGCCCTACCCTCCTGATTCAGTGCTTCTGACCTCACCTGGAGTGACTTTTTTTGTTTCCTTGGATGAAAAAAATCCTCAAGGGGAAATATTTTGCTGATGTGGAAGAGGTGAAACAAAAAATGGCAGAAGCACTAATATTGCATCAAATGGGGAGTACTTTGAAGGTGAGTGAAGTTTAAACATGTAAGAATAATTCATGTTTTTTATAAATTGTTTTTTAAAAATTCCCCTTGTACATGGCAAATCCTCAGCTAATATCATATTCAATGGTCAAAAACTGAAAGCTTTTCCTCTAAAATCAGGAACAAGAAAAGGATGTCCACTCTTGACACTGTTATTCAACATAATACTGGAAGTCTTAGCCAGAACCATTAGGCAAGAAAAAGAAATAAACAGCATCCAAATTGGAAAAAAAAAAGTAAAAATGTCAATATTTGCAGATAATATGATTTTGTATGTAGAAACCCTTAAAGATCTCACCAGAAATTATTAGAAAAAATAAAAGAATTCAGTGAAGTTTCAGGATACAATATCAATATACAAAACCTGTTGCATTTCTATATACTGATAACAAAATATCAGAAAGAGAAGGATGAAAACAGTTCCATTTAGGAATGTAACGAAAAGAATAAAATAACTAGGAATACACTGAGGAAAGGAGTTGAAGGACCTGTGCATGGAAAACTGCAAGGCATTGTTGAGAGAAATTGAAGGAGACACAAAGAAATAGAAAGATAATTTGTGTTCATGGTTTGGGAAAATTAACATTGTTAAATGGCATATAATCTAAGGAGAGCTACAGATTCAATTCAATGCCTATGAAAATCCCAATGGCATTTTTTCACAGGAATAAAATAACAGATTCTCAAATTTTTATGGAACCACAAAGGACCCTGAATTGCAAAAGCATTCTTGAGGATAAAAGGACAAAGATAGAGGTATCATGTGTCCCAACTTCAAACTATACTGCAAAGCTGTAGTAATCAAAGCAGTATGGTATTGGCAGAAAAATAAACAGAGCAATGGAACAGAACTGATATCCCCCAAATCAATGCACGCATAAACAGACAACTAATTTTTGACAAAGGAGCCAAAGCCATGCCATGGAGAAAGAAAAGTGTCTTCAATAAATGATGTTGGGAAAATTGGACAACCACATGCATGAATGGTCATGAAACTAAACTACCATCTTATACCATACACAAAAATTACCTTAAAATGCATTAAAGACTTGAATGTAAGACTTGAAACAATAAAGTACATGGAAGAAAACACAGGCACTAATCTTATGGACATTGATCTCAGAGGTGTTTCTCTGTGCTCAGAGAAAGCACAGGAGATAAAAGCAAAATAAACAAATAGAGCTTCATCAAACTAAAAATTTTCTGCACAGTAATAGAAACTATCAAACCATCAACAAACAAGGTAACCAACTGAATGGGAGAAGATACTAACAAGTGATATTTCTGATGAGAAGCTAATATCCAAAACATATAAAGAATGCATACAATTGAACACCAACAGCAAAAAAGTCAGCAATCCCATTAAAAAATGGGCAGAGGATCTAAATAGATATTTTTACAAAGAAAAGGCAGATGACCAACATATACATTAAAAGAAGTTAAACATAATTTGTCATTAGAGAAATACAAATCAAAACCATAGTGAGATCGCCTCATACCTATTAAAAAGGCTACTATCAAAAACCAAAAATAACAAGTGTTGGAGAGGTTAAGAGAAAGGGAAACCTCACATACTCTTGGTGGAAATGTAAATGGGCACAACCACTATGGAAAATAGTATAAAGGTTCCTCAAAAAATTACAACTAACCCTGGCTGGTGTGGCTCAGTGGATTGAGCGCCGGCCTGCAAACCAAAGGATCACCAGTTCGATTCCCAGTCAGGGCACATGCCTGGGTTGCAGACCAGGTCCCCAGTAGGGGGCGTGTGAGAGGCAACCACACATGGATGTTTCTCTCCCTCCCTTCCTCTCTCCCTTGCCTTCTCTCTAAAAAAAAATAAATAAATCTTTTTAAAAAATTACAACTAGAACTACCATACGATCCAGCAATTCCTCTTATGGATACTTAGTCAAAAATTTGAAAGAAAACACTAGTTTGTAAAAATATGTACCCCTCTGTTAATTCCTGTATTATTTACAATAGCCAAGACATGGAAATAACCTAAGTGTCCATCAGCAGATAATTGTATAAAGACCATGCGCTATATGGTGTGTGTGTTTGTGTGTGTGTGTGTGTGTGTATTTATTAGAATACTACTCAACCATAAAAAAAATAAAATATTGCCTTTTGTGACCACATGGCTCGATTTTGAGAGTTTTATGCTAAGTAAAGTAAGTCAGATGGATAAGGACAAAAATCATTTGACTTCACTCTTGTGTGTAATATAAAACAAAAAGTAACAAATGTACTAACAAAATACACAAAAAGAAAGTAATAAATACAAACAAAAGAATGGTGGTTCCCAGAGAGGAAAGGAGGAGAGGGTAGGGCAAACTGGGTAAAGGTCAAATATATGGTAGTACAAGGGAACTAGACTTCGGGTGGTGAACATGCTACAGAGTATATCGATATTTAATTATAATGTTGCACACCAGAAGTTTATATAACATTTTAACTAAATAAATGTAATTAAAAATTCACCAACTTACACACTAAAAATTGGAGAATTTTATACTAAGTTTATTTTATAAAAATATACCTCAATAAATCTGATTTTAAATAAAGAACACAATTAAATTTGAGGGACTAACATTCTCATTATGCTGCTATACTTGAAGAATGCTTTGCAGTTTACAGAGCTCTTCACATGCATGACCTTATTTTACCTTAAACAGGCAGACTTTGAGAAGTGTGATATTTGAAAAATGTATGAAACATATATAGACCTTTTGAATTTTTCTGATTTTTAAAATCATAGCTCCATGTTCGTAGAAGATAGAGAAGCTACAATCATTTTCAATGTATCATTTAGTATCTCAGCAGGAAACAAATGGCACACTCAAGGTTTAATTTAAAAGACTTTAATAAAGGTACTTTTTGCAGAGGTGTTATCAGGATTAAAGAATCAATAAAGAATGATGAGATATCTTGAGTCTAGCAACAGTGTTAAATCTTTACCGCTCGTAGGTCTGAAGGGGCATGAGAAAGCACTGTATTACTAGAATATGGCAGGAGCTAGAGCTGGAGGAGAGGAGGTGCCCAACAAGAACTCTAGTCACACAGCTGCTGCAGAAAGAAGAAAAACTATACCATGACTTCTGACATCTATACCCCAGTTTCTTGCCTCATACTGCTGAATCCAACAGAAAATCAGAGGGCAAGGGGTTCTTGGTTATACAGTTCATAGAGATCAGTCTTCTAAGTAACAGAGTAATTAGAGAAAGGTGAAGAGTAGATATTGCAGGAGTAGGAAGCAAATAGAGACTATACAATGCACCCACCATTTTCTGAAGAGGTTGTCCCCTATAAAAATGCTATAACCTTAAATGGTCCAGCAAAGTGTGAAGAAGCACACTTCAGTGGCGTGATGGGAAAATACACCTCTTCAATTCCATTATATTAGTGTTTTCCTTTGAATTTTAACAAATTTCTTCATCTGCAAGAATCTGCTTTATGTTTTCTTCTTTTATTTCTTTATTAAAAATATAAGTGAGTCTAGAAGTGGTAATACCACAACATGCTGTTGCTTAAAGGAGGGAAATTAGACTCCTGTCTGCAAAATCTAGGTTGTGGTGATACCACCCAGGAAAGGGAGAGCTGTCTTGAAACAAGAACAAAATTAAAGAAATGAAAAACCCACTGCTGCCAAGGGTCAGAGTTAGTTGTTAATAAATGCTGGCCCATGTCCAGAAGAGTAGCCTGGTTAGAGCCTAGTCAATTTGATTAAAAAGCAAAATGCTACCCTTATGCTCTTTAGGACACACCTTCTCTTTCTGACCATTTGCAAGAACTGGTGGAACATTTGCATGCTGCTTAAAAGGTTCAGAATGCCAAAACTTTGCATGAACCTTCCTGCCTGAAATATGAAATAAAACTTCTGTTTCTAATGCACATGACACTTTGGTTTTGAAGCAGTAAACACTTATTGTTTCCCTTCAATGCTTAAGAGAGACTTCAGAGTTATTTCCTTCTGTCCGACACATCACAACTAACTTCCCTGAGAAAAACAGTTTCTCTCTTAGCCCAGGCCTTCAAGTTCAGTATAGTAAGAATATAATTAATATTAAGGTAGATGAGAAACTAAAAGACAAAATTAAATGTACATATTTTTGCAACCTATCCCTTTAATCCCATATCTAGCCAAAATAAAATACTTTTAGTTTTATATACTTTATGATTTATAATAAATTAGTTTTTTAAACAATAACCAGGTTCCAGACCACATGTTAGGTGCTTTTAAGACATTATCAAATTCATTATTATATCCTTAATTATAAGAAAGTAAAAGTGCGGGGCTTTAACATTTTATACATTGGTTACATTTCAAGTAAATGGCAAAAATAGAATTTTAACACATTTATAATTTTCTTGAGGGATTAGTTATTTTTCTATACTGCCTTCTTATTTTCCCATTTTTGCAATTTTACCCAGGATATTCATCTATCTGCATTGTGCATTTTCCAGTATCTGACTGGAGAAGGTCTATCTATCTCCTAGTCCAGTTCACATTGAATGTTTTCTAGGAATACATTGCCCTGTCCTCTTATTTAAAATTACTCCGCATTATCTGCATGCTTTTTACTTTTCTTATATAGCTTTGCATATTCTACTTTATTTTTCAGTTATTTAAAAAATATATAAATTCTTTAATTATCCACCAAAAAAACTATTCCACCTAATAAGTGAATTTGGCAAAACAGCGAGATACAAAGTCAATATTCAGAAATTGAAGGCATTTTTGTACACCAACAATGAAATATCAGAATCAGAAATCAGGAAAAAAAATCCTATTCACTATAGCAACAACAACAACAAAAATAAGGCACCTAGGAATAAACCTTACCAAGGAGGTAAAAGGCTTGTATTCAGAAAGCTACACAACAGTGAAGAAAGAAATTAAGGAATATACAAATAAATAGAAGCATATACTGTGTTCATAGATCAGAAGAATTAACATCATCAAAATGTTTATACCACCCAAAGCAATTCATAGATTCAATGCTATGCCTATTAAAATACGAATGACATATTTCACAGATATAGAACCATAAACAAATAGCTGCAGCAATTTTGGGAAAGAAGAACAAAGTCAGATGGATCACAATACCCAATATCAAACTATACTCCAAGGCTACTGTAATCAAAACAGACTGGTATTGGCATAAGAACAGACACATAGATCAATGGAACAGAATAGAGAACCCAGAAATAAACCCATGTCTCTACGGTCAATTAATATTCGGTAAAGGAGGCAGAAGTATAAAATGGAGTAAAAATAGCCTCTTTAACAAATGGTGTTGAGACATCTGGAGAACTACATGCAAAAGAAAAAAAATGAAACTCGACCACTAACTTACACCACACACAAAAATAAACTCAAGGTGGATAAAAGACTTATTTAAGTCACGAAACTATAAAAGTCCTAGAAGACAGCATAGGCAGGAAAATCTCAGATATTCCACACAGGGATATTTTCACCAATAAGTCCCTAGAGCAAGGAGCATAAAGGAAAGAATAAACAAATGGGACTTCATCAAATTAAAAAGTTTCTGCACAACTAAAGAACACATCAGTAAAATGAAAAGGAAACCAACCGTATGGGAAAATATATTTGCCAATGATACATCAGACAAGAGTTTGATCTTCAAAATATATAAAGAACTCATATGACTCCACTCTAGGAAGACAAACAATCCAATTAAGAAATGGGCAAAGGACCTGAACAGACGCTTCTCAAAGGAGGACATACAAAGGGCCCAGAGACACATGAAAGGATGCTCAGCAACACCAGCCATCAGAGAGATGCAAATTAAAACCACAATGAGATTCCACTTCATACCAGACTGAATGGTCATCATAAACAAATCAACAAACAACAAGTACTGGTGAGGATGTGGAGAAAAGGGAACCCTCATGCACTGTTGGTGGGAATGCAGACTGGTGCAGCCACTGTGGAAAACAGTTTGGAATTTCCTCAAAAAAACAAAAATGGAACTGCCTTTTGGTCCAGCAATTCCACTGCTGGGATTATACCCTAAAAATCTGGAAACACCAATTCAAAAGAATATATACACCCCAATGTTCATAGCAGCACAATTTACAATAGCCAAGTGCTGGAAGTAACTTATGTGCCCATCAGTAAATGAGTGGATCAAAAAACTGTGGAACATTTACACAATGGAATACTAGGCAGCAGAAAGAAAGAGGGGACCCCTATCCTTGCCAACAGCATGGATGGATCTGGAGAGCATTATGCTAACTGAAATAAGCCAGGTGGTGAAAGACAAATACCAAGTGATCTCACCTATAAGTGGAGACTAATCAACAAAACAAACAAACGAGTTAAATGTAACTGGAGACACTGATGTGAAGAACAAACTGACAGTGAATAGAGGAGAGGGGGAGGGGAAGATGGGGGAAACAGGGGAAGGGTGGTCAAGAATATATATGGTGGACTCATGGACAAAGTCAATGGGGGTGGGGCTGATGGTGAGGGGAGGGCGCCGTGGTCGGGGGAAAATGGTCAAAAGTGTACTTGAACAACAATAAAAAAATTAAATGAAATGGAAATGAACCTGAGGAAAGAAAATAATAGTATATTTCTTTAATTAAATATTAAGGTTTTCATCTATAGCATGTATTTGAATCACATTGATTTGCAGATAGCGACTTTAATATGTTTGTTAACTCAAATATTTTATTCATTCATTACTTATTTATCCAGTTAATAAACATCAATTAATTGGGTGTGTGTATGTGCAAGTATGTGCCCAGATAGAATTTAATCCATCATCATCAAAATGCCACAGAAAATTTCCCAGGACTTTTTTTTTAATGTCCCTTGCTCTAGGCGATATATTGGTGAATATTGCTGGGTGGAATATCTGAAATTTTCCTGCCTATGTTCTTCTCTGGGATTTTTATGGTGTCATGACTCATATTTAAGTTTTTTATCCATCTTGACTTTATTTTTGTGTGTGGTGTGAGCTGGTGGTCTAGTTTCATTTTTTTTGCATGTACTATGACAGATCTCCCAACACTATTTGTTGAAGAGACTGTTTTTATTCCATTTTATACTCCTGCCTCGTATATCAAATATTAATTGACCATAGAGACCTGGGTTTATTCCTGGGCTCTCTATTCTGTTCCATTGATCTGGTTCCCTTATGCCAGAACCAGACTGTTTTGATTACAGTGGCCTTGTAATATAGTTTGATATCAGGTATTGTGATCCCTCCTATTCTTTTTAAAACTATGCTTCAGGTATACTAATTTGCATAATGTCCTATTCAAATATTCCAGAATCTGCTGTCCAGGACCAAAGGGGTCTCTTGCTTATTGGCATTCTTCTAAGAACAGACTGAACCACAGGTGTGTTTCTCCTTTGCCTGGAGGTGCCCAAGAGACAACTGTTTTCTAATTAAAAGAGGTAGATGGAGCTTGAATATATAGGCAGGTGTGTACAAATGCATACCCAGAGGCCTTTGTGGTGCGGGACAGAACTAAACTTTGGAACAGAAGAAAGGTGCAATGTGTACCCGAAGGTTCCTTCATTTGTGTTGTTTCTCTAGACATAGAAAATGTTAAAGAAGGGGCTGTAAGAAGCCAGTGTAGTTTGGCTAATGAATCAGAAGAAATAGAATGGGCTTGGCTCAAGTGCAAAACATTTTTTATCTTTCCATCTTCTTAGGACACCTAATTTGGTTCCTCTGAGCTCCTCCTTGCCTTCCTTTTTACTGTTCTGGGCTCCTAACAGGACAGCCTTACCTGGACTTTTCTCAGATCTAACAAAAAAAATTGTGCCTCCATTTTTGTCCACCTCTCTGGGTCAAATTTTATATTCCTTAGAATTCCAAATACTGTTAAGCAGGTAAAAAGTGTTTGAAATCAGAATTGTCAATACACTTGAGCCATATTTACAGTTAATTGTAAACTTAAATAAGTCACTTTACGTCTCCAAATGATGACATACTATGTGCAAAGTATTTTCAGTGTATAGGGTGATGTAAAAGTAGGTTTACAGTTGTTCATATGGAATATAGTACTATTATTAATAAATAATAATACAAGAATAAGCTCTGTATGGGTACTCACAACTGTAAACCTACTTTTGCCCCAAACCCTATAGTCACATTTGACATGTATCAAATGGGGATAATACTATTATCTTCTTCACAAGTTTCTTGTTAAACATAAGAATAAAAATAATAACATCAGAACTAATATTTATTCAACCATATACTTATGCAAAGTGCCTTAAATTCATTATATGACATTTATTCCTGGAAAAAATAAAGATTAATACTATTAGTGTATCATTTTTCAAATGAAGAAACTGAAGAAGAGGTTAAACAAACTTTGTTCAAGTCAGGTAAGCAGTAGATCTCAAACAGAACTTTAGTTTGTTTGATTCTACAGTTCAACATGATGATATATATGAAAAAGTGTCAGTTATTAAAATTTTTATAAACAGATAATTGCTAAGTGCTAATAACCACTTAGAGTTTAATTATTTGATCCTTCTAAGTGTGTGTATTTTAAAAGAGGACTATCCATAAAGCAATGTTTTATTTTGAAGAAAGGAATCTTTAATGGTTGAATTTCAGATAGCAGGGCATGGGGGTAGGGGCCTTTTATTCATACCATATATATCAGTAGTCCTCAACCTGAACTGATTTTTCTCTCCAGGGGACGTTTGGCAATGTCTGGAGACATTTTGGTTGTTACAGCTCCTGGGGGTTGTGCCACTGGCACCAAGTCAATAGAGACCAGGCGTGCAGATAAACATGCCACAATGCACAGGACAGCCCCTACAACAACGAATTATCCAGTGTAAGATGTTAGCAGTACTAAGGTAGAGAAACCATGTTGTAGGTGACCCTTGCTCCTAGAAGTACTATCTGGGAATGATCCATTGAGGTTTACCTCCCTATAATGTTGACTCACAGCTCACCCTTCTGTAGACATTTATCAATATTTATTTCTACATTTAGGTTGCAAATTTATGAATGTTTCAACCATTAGCTTAGACTTAGATAGATGTAGAAACCCAAATTACAGAGTGTTTTTTTCATTTATAAAGATCAGTAACATATTTGTCTTAGCACATAACTGAGAAGCCTCATCAGGACTCTTAGACTTTGTATAAAGTTGGCTTCAGGAACTGCAGAACAGCATGTAGCTTAGAGAATTGAGGGCCTTATGGCCTTGGTCTCATGACACATTACCTCAACCAAAGCTTCAACCACATATGAGTTATGAGACTGTTCAAGATAAAATATTTGGGTTACAAATAAAATCCATCTGTCGCTTGGGTTTTCTCCATCAGACAATTTAAAAGTACTTCACACATTGAACATTTCTAACATGTATGATCTCAGTGAACTTTAGAAAACCACTCTCTAATGTCCTGAAAATATTCCTGACACTGTAGGTGCATAATAATTATTGTCAACTTAGAAAAATCGGAAGCAAGGCAATTATTAATAAACAAACTTTGCTTTTACCATCAAAGTTACAGCCAAGGATTTCAGTCTTAGATTTCCCGGTCAAACCACTAATCATTCTATTATATGTTCTTGTTTAGCTAAAATCATTGACCACAGTAACTGGCTACTGATTTAGAAAAAAATGCATGTTAAAGTGACCAACACCAAAACTGGAAGCAGAAGTCATTTCATTCATAGGTCTTGGGATTCTCAAAGGAGACAAACACTAAAGGCAACACTTTCAGGAGACTTATGGAGGAGATCAGACAAAGGAATGCAAAAGCTCACTTTTATATTTCTTTTTTATTAAAATGCAATGGTGACAGACCACAAATCACCACCTTTTGGATTATATTAACCGCATCCCCTAATACATCACAATGCTGAGTAATAAATGAGATCATTAACATTACTAAGCTTTCAGACAAGTTTAAAATATGTTATTACTTAAGTATCCAGGCAGCAGTGTGTTATATTTCAATTTTGAGGAACAAGCCTTTCAGAAGAAGTGGAAAGAGGTGATGACAGTGTTTGCCCAGAATTCTATCAAGCTAGGATGATCATGGTTGAGGCCTGGGTACTTTAATATTAAATTTTAATAAATTACTTTTAAGAGTGTTCTTCTCTAAAACTTTGATACAGCAAGCTAAATTTAACCAACAGCCCAGAGTCATTCCAGAATACAAACAAATATATAGGCAATTGCGCCTCGGGGAAGCAATCAACATTCAATAGTTAAGATTCCATTGCATTCAATAGTTAACATTCCATTTTTTCCTGCTTGGGCCAAAATTTTGTAAACAGAATAAGTGCTCAACTTAAAAGATGATTGCCTCCTATTCAAGGGACTAAATGTGTTGGGAAAATGAGAGTATGACTAATGTTCAAATTCACATTGCAACAAAGGGCAAGTCCAATTCTATCCTTTCCTTTCTCAAGGCTAGGGCGCAGGCTGCAGACAAAAGAGAGATGATGAATGATGAGTGTGACTAAAGTGAACCAGTGCTGAAGTTTAACCAAAGGACTAATTCCCTCTCTAGGCACAGTTTACATTTGAAGAACAATCCTAGTGTTTCAGAAAGATTCACATAATCTTTAAATTATTTTTTCTTATAACATACCTTGCTGAGAGGAAGATATTTGCAAATCTGAACTAGTGGAAAGAACATGAATGTATGTATTCATTTATTACTGAAGGTAAGTACATATAGTATTTTTCTGCAAAATACTTATAGTTTTTTACCTGGCCAGGTGGTTCAGCTGGTTAAGCGTTGTCCTGTACACTAAAAGGTTTCAGGTTCAATTCTCAGTCAGGGCACATACCTAGGTTGCAGGTTCAGTCCCTGGTCAGGGTGCATATGGGAAGCAACTGATCTATATTTCTCACATTGATGTTTTTCTCTCTGTCCCTCTTTCTCTCGCTTTAAAAAAAAATCAATAAGCATGTCCTCATGTGAGGATTTTTAAAAATTACAGATTTTAAATGAACAGTCTTAAGTACACTTCTTAGTCCTTTCTGAGTTTTCTAACCTTTAAATGAGAATATAACATCTGTTTCTCTTATAAAATATACAATACAAAAAACACATGGCAGTTAGTGGGCCTTGAAAAGTATACCCTTTAAGAAGCAAGGCTGTATCTGACTTAGCATTATTACCTACCTTTTACAGATACAGAAATTCATATTTAAAGTGGCAGTAATTTCTAGTGAGTATTGCTTTGAACTTGACAATGGTCTAATGTTAACAAATCACTAACTTGGGGCAAAGAGGATATCTAGTATTCTGCAGGAGTTGCATAAGTAGACTACCCAGTCTACAGTAGTTTTATCCTTGAAAAGGGAGGGCCACGATGTGAGCGGGCTCCACTTTCACAAATGAAAGCCAAGGGAAAAATCCTCATGTAACTTAACATCTTAGTGGAAACAGGTGATTAAGAACATGAAAACTAAAACCAAAATTTTGGGTTCAAATCTCAGCTCTGCACTTTACTAGCTGTGTTATCTAGGTCACAGGTCATATTACTTAGCTTGTCTTGGCCTCAGTTTCTTCATTTGTAAAACAGGGATGATAGAATCTACCTCATAGTGTGCTATAGCTAGACTGCACCTGCTCATAAAAAATCGGTTTTTAATTTTAAGGAATTTTTGAACTGGATGATAAGCATAGCCATTATTAAAATTGAATTATATAAACTTAAAATTAAGTAAATTGCATTAAAGAAAGTGAATAAATACTTAAAACCTGTTGTTACTGGACCACTTTTGTGCAGGGGGCTGGCCCTGTCCCAGCATGGTCCAGGAAATTTCGTGTGTCATGTAAACTCCAAGTTCTTGACTCACCCAGGAAAAAATTCAAGGGTAATTCCGAGTGAGAACAAAGCAAGTTTTACTCAGGTAGGGAAAGACAAAGAGGGCGAGGTGCAGGTGCTGCTGTGAAAGAAGTGAGAAGTACGTATCTGAGTGGATGCAGGCCAACTCACTAGTGAGTTACCCACGTGGTCACTTAGTTCTTGGGATTCTATGTTTCCAAAGGGGTGGTTGTCTGGAAGCTTTGTGGTACCAAATTTCTGACTCCACCTTCTGGTTGAGAGGGATCTTGTTCCTAATATGGTCTGTTTGGAAGTGGCGTGGAGTTCTTCAACCTCTGTCCCTCTTCTGCTTGTGGTATCAATTTTCATTATAATGATGGTATAATAAACTTTGGGGTCATTCTCTGGTCAGTTTTTCTTCCATCTTGGATTAGACTGGAACTAACTGGTTTTTGTTATCTCCCTCCCTGACTGTGGTGATTTAAACCACCTGCTCTTAGGCATCTTCAGTTAGGAGGTTAGGAAGGATAGGTCTTGTGATTGTTAGCTGGATGTTAATTGCTCAGCAGTTCTGGCCATTTGTTTAGCCATTTGTCTGTTTCCTCATTCCACTCGCCAGGGAATTTTCCTAGTTTCTTACTAACGTGCCTCACCTAATTAGCTTAAGATCAGCAGGAACAAACTTCTTGTCTGACAAAGTCAGATTTCCTAACCCATTACCATGACAGATACTAGACACCAGAGGAAACATGGTACATCTCCCAAACAAAGGAGAAGATGGAGTTATAGCATTTTGGAGAAGAGTGGAATTATGTGAAGTTTAAATGAAAGTGTTTTGATATACTCAAAGCAAAGCAGGGCTGTGTGTAAAGGAACCAACATCATGTATGGACTGCACAATGAACTCAGGGTCTTGTTTCCTTGGAACTGCTATGTTAAGATACATATGGATGTTGTATCTAGAAACAATCTGAAACTCTGAACCTGACCTGGAAATCAAAATTACTTCCCTGAATCAAAGTGACTTAGGTTTTACAGACAGGTGTGGGATATTTCATTCTTACCAATATAATTTAAAACAGTGAAGTTCCCAAAATATTTTAGGAAGCAGTGTTCTCCAGTGAGTAATAAAGCAATAACTACTCAAAGGTGGATAATATGATATTTTATAGTTGCAAATTCCTGTGGGAAAAGTATTGTTTCTTGTTTACCTTGCAACTGGCTTTATCTCATCTTTTTTCCAACATGATGGTTAGCAGGGAAAATTTATACAGTTCAAGTTCATTTTTATTTCCCACACTTCCTAATCATATTATATACAGGATCCAGCACAAATAACACCCCCTTTTCATTATATAAAATCTTGTATTACAAAATCATAACTATGTAATTCTGTAACATAACAATATCACACTCAAGCACACCGTATGACATTTTAGGTGACATGTTCAAATTGCTGTCCATCTCTTGTGGAATTCACATACCTTACCAACCACACTCAGTGGCATCACTTCTGCTGGACCCTGTACTTTTACTACTATGTATATTCTTGAGGTTATTTACATCTATTTTTATCTATATAATGGAAATACTACATAGTGATTTGCTACTGCACACCTTTTCCCAACTGCATTTAGCATTATCATGCTGCTAGCTTGAAAATGACCATGGTAGAGTATTTATTACCACATAAATCAGA
The DNA here is from genome assembly GCA_004026545.1 of Mormoops blainvillei. Lineage (NCBI taxonomy): Eukaryota > Metazoa > Chordata > Mammalia > Chiroptera > Mormoopidae > Mormoops > Mormoops blainvillei. Next base: position 9,928 of record PVJD01012789.1, on the reverse strand, counting down.
GTACTACACATTAGGTTTTCTTTTTTCTCCTCAGAGCTGGTTGTTAAAGATTTACCAGCACATAACTGTTCACAAGTTTATTGTGAGGACTGAATAATTTAATGCATGCAAAGTACTTATAGCAGTACTTGAATCCATAAGAATCATTAAAAAAATGTTAGTTGTTATTATTAGCATGAGGAGGTGGAGAAGAAGGAAGAGTAGTAGTACTAGTAACTATGAAACACACATAAGGATTTAACATTTCATAGTATGCCTACTAGGAAATGCTAAGATGGTACCCAAGATCTTTTCTCCCTTATGTAAATGACCTGCATAATCCCTGCAACTATGGTGACTCTTGAGCCCATAACTAGGTTGTATTATATGGTACACAGCTAATTTTATTTTTTATTAAATTGATTGGGGTAATATTGATTAATAAAATTATATAGGTTTTAATTGTACAACTCTATAATACATCACCTATACATTGCATTGTGTGTTTATCATCCAAAGTCAAATCTCCTTTTGTCACCGTATATTTTACTCCCTCTACCCTTTACTACCCAACGCCCTTCCCTCTCGTGACCATCATACTGCTGTCTGTGTCTGTGAGTTTTTGTTTGTGTGTTTGTCTTCTTTGGTCATTTGTTGTTTCAAGTTTTATATCCTACATATGAGTAAAATCATATGGTTCCTGGCTTTTTCTGTCTGACTTATTTCACTTAGCATAATATTCTCAAGGTCCATCCATGTTGTCACAAATGGTAGTATTTCATCTTTTCTTATGGATGAGTAGTATTCCATTGCATATAGAATCTTCTATTCCATTGCACATCTTCTTTATCTAGTCCTCTACTGAAGGACACTTCTGTTGTTTCCATGTCTTGGCATCTGTGAATAATGCCACAATGAATATAAGGGTACATGTATATTTACAAATAAATGTTTTCAAAAATTTTAAGTAGATACCTAATCAAGGGGTTGCTGGGGTATATGGTAACTCTGTTCTTAAATTTTGAGGAAATCCCATGCTGTTTTCCATCTGGCTATACGAGTTTACATTCCCACCAGCAGTGAATGAGGGTTCCCTTTTTTCCACGTCTCCAACACTTGTTATTACCTGTCTTGCTGCTAATAGGCATTCTAACAGGTGTCAGGTGGTTTCTCATTGTAGTTTTGATTTGCATTTCCTTAATAGCTACTGAAGTTGAGCATGTTTTCACATATCTGTTGACTATTTGTATGTCTTCTTGGGATAAGTGTCTGTTCAGATCCTCTGCCCATTTAAAAAAAAGTAAAAATTTATTTATTTTTAGAGAGCGGGGAAGGGAGGGAGAAAGAGAGGGAGGGAAACATCAATGTGAAGTTGCGCCCCCTACTGGGGGGCCTGGCCTGCAACTTAGGCATGTGCCCTGACTGGAAATTGAACCAGTGACCCTTTAGTTCACAGGCCAGTGCTCAATCCACTGGACCACACGAGCCAGGGCAGATCCTCTGCCCATTTTTAATTGGATTGTTTTTTGTTGTTATTGTTGTTGAGTTGTATGTTGAGTTGACTTTATATATTTTGGATAGTAACCCCTTGTCAGCAGTTTTGTTGGAAATATCTTCCATTCAGGTGGTTGCCTTTTTATTTTTTTCTGATGGTTTCTTTTGCTGTGCAGAGGCTTTTTATTTGATATGGTCCCATTTGTTTATTTTTTTGGCACAGTTAATTTTAAGATAGGGAGATTATCTTGATGGTTGGACCTTTTCACATGAGATCTTTAATTCTGAATCTAGATGTGAGAGAGCAAGTAAATGAGAAGTTTGAAGCATGACAAGGACTTTATGTATTGTTGCTGGCTTAAAGACTGAGGAGACTATGTGTCATAGAATGTGGGTGGCTTCTAGGAATTAAGAGCAGTCCTTGGATGACAGCCAGCAAGGAAATAGGAATCTGAGTCCTACAACTTCAAGGAAATAAATTCTGTCAATAACTAGAATGAGCTTGGAAACTGATTTTCCCTTGAATCTCCCATACAGGAATCCGGTGTGGCCAACATCTGGATTTTAACCTATGCACAGAACTCAGTCAAGTCCACCCAGTATTCTGATCCCCAGAATAGTGAAGTGATAAATGGATGTTGTTTAAAGATACTAAGTTTGTGGTGATTAATTACACAGCAATAATAAAAAAAAAAAAGCTACTGGAGCCCTGGCCAGTGTGGCTCAGTTGGTTGAAGCATTGTCCCATAACCGAAAAGCTGTGGGTTCGATTTCCATCGGGGCACATACCTAGGTTGCGGGTTTGATCCTTGGTCTGGGTGTGTATAGGAGGCTGCCAATTGATGTTTCTCTTCTTCCCTTCCTCTCTTTCTTCCTCTCTCTCTAAAAGCAATAATAAAAAAGTTCTTGGGTGAGGATAGAAAAAAAAGGAAAAACTTAAATATGAATTTTAAAAAACAACTAAATATAATTCCTCAAGATTATTTCTTTTTAGTTATGTGATCAGTTTTGCCAAAATGAAATATAATAAAACCCTTAAATAAAACCTCCATAAGAGCAGCAGGAAGAAAGGAGCCGGAAAAGCAAAACACATCATAAAAATACAAGAACCAATCTTACATCCCTTCTCTCACCATCGATACTTTTAAGTTTAGAGCGCAGGCAAAGAATGAAGGAAAGTAACCTTATATATTTTTACTATGTAGACCAATAAATTCCCTTCTCTTAGAACCTGGCTCCCTGTACTGGAGTTAACTCTGCGGTAGAGTGAAATTCATCTTCTCCAAGCTGGCACTACAACCTATATCTCCTCAAACTCTACTGACTCAGACCTGGGTCTCGCTTCAGGGCTTGACTTAAGAAAAGTAAACAAAGAAAAACCCCAGTGGGTAGAGTGGTATGTATTAGCCCATTTAACCCCATGTAATGTCCCAGAGCCTCATACAAGAGAAGAAGAGGCTAAGATGGGGAACGGTGCCCTTCAATCTAACTTTGAGTTCTGAGGCTGAGTAGTAGAGAAACTGTGTCAGGTTTCACAACGCTCAATAAATCATTTCAACCTCAGTTATTGTGAGGATTAAATAAATTTCTATATTAATAGATTGCTTGACACATGGTAGGTGCTGATTTTTCTATTCATTCACATTTTTTGCACTATGAAGAAGGAGTTACTCTCTTGGGGGCTTAAAAAACAGAAGTAAGACTCAGAGTCTGAGGATGTGTCTGTTGGTGTAAAAAATTCCACCACCACTGATTCACTAACACCTCAGTATAAATGAATTTTGTTCTGCTTTTTCCTTGTGGAGGCGAAAAGGGTCATTATAAATAAGAACTAGAATGAGGAAGGCTGAAAGCTAAAGCTAAATTTTTTTTAAAAAAAGATTGTATTTATTTTATTTTTAGACAGAAGGGAAGGGAGGGAGAAAAAGAGGGAGAGAAACATCCATGTGTGGTTGCCTCTCGCGCGCCCCCTACTGGGGACCTGGCCCGGAACCCAGGCATGAGCCCTGACTGGGAATCCAACCAACAATCCTTTGGTTTGCAAGCCAGTGCTCAATGCACTGAGCCACACCAGCCAGGGGTAAAGGTAAATCTTTTTATCTAAGTATATTCCCAAGACTGACTGTAGTTGTGATACATAAACTTTGTACAGAATATTGAAAATTAATCAATAATTATATATTTATGACACCTGAAAAATATTGATATCATTGCCGTTTTAAGTACCTATAACTTTAGAGGGTGTTAGTGTTATTATCAATATTATTGCATATTTACAATGACTGATCCCTGCTTATGACATGCACCCTGCTAGGTATTTTATATTCTTCATGTTAAAGTAACCTTATGTGAAAGGCATTAATATTTCCACTCTAACAGTAAGGAAGGAAATTTAAAGAGATTGATAACTTATCCTAGGACACATAACCTGTAAGTGGCTTTAGGTCAGATATGACTGGCTCAAAAGTTTAGATGTTTAACTACTAAACCGCACCGATTCTTCTTAGACCATAAACTGAGTGTTCTCTGTAACACTGGTTCATGACCAAATGATCACTAACTTTTTAAGTACATGTACATTCATATAATCAGCAGTGTGCCCTACCTGTACATCAGGTTCTCACTGGAGAGTATAATGTAGACTTAGTGTTGCTCAACACTTTCAAAATCTAAATGGAAAGAGCTCATATTGATGCAGAAGTCTCTGAATGGGTACTTACTCTCACTTGGATGCTTTACAATCTATTGCTGACTTAAGCAAGGCCACCAGGGTAATGTGATTATAGACTACAGGGTTACTTTATTTTGACATTGTATAGCTCTATAATCATTTTTGGGAAGACCACTTTAGCATTATGAAATCAGTTTTCAATTTGCAAAATCATTAAAAACAGGGCTTAAGAAACATGTTGCTGTGTTTACTGTGGCGGTGTCGTTGATATTGCTCACAACTTCTTCTTAAAGAGTGTTTATGAGAGAACAGTTCTCTGATCTTAGTAACAATAAATCTCCTTCTTAACACCTAGCCTAGTCTGTTGCTGAGAAAATTTGAATCATGCAACTGATAATGTTTCCCTCTTTGCATTGATAGCTTCAAAGTTCAGAATGAAATTTGTAGCTCATGCTTAGCAAATGTAAATAAATTTTCAAGTAGTATTTTGCGTGTTAACTGCATTCAGGCATCGTTCATTCACTGGCTGCCATTTTCTAATTTCCCAAGCCATAAGTTTCCTTAGTTTTATAGAGGGCATATGTGTAGTGGTTATAATCATAGCCTGTACAGTTAGGTTGTCTGTGCTTGTATCTACTTCCTGTCACTTTGTATGTGATCACAGGCATAGAGTATATACCTCTATGTACCTCAGTTTCTGTATTTGTTGAGTACATATAACAATAGTACTTACCTTCTAGGGTTGTTATAAGTATGATACTGAGGGAATATATCTAAAATGCTTAGAACAGGGCCTGACACTCAGTAGCGCTGCATTGGATAACACCAGAGGATATTATTTACTTAGAATGGTGCCTCCTAGATTTGGACAATGCAGTGGCTCTGCTGACCCATAGTGAATAACATATACATGTTAGCCATTGTTATTACTGTCACATGTCCATAAAGCACAGGTTTTTAATGGACAAAAATAAATGGTATTTAACCTATTTCCCTATCTCCGTGTTTCCACAAAGTAAGGTGGGTGCATAAAAACCCCAGCTGTTAGGCAAATTTCTAACACCTACTTGCAAGGTTGTCTCTCCACCAGAGCCAGCTGCAATCTTCTTTTGTTACTTTGTTGTCGACAAGGACAGTGAGAGGGGAGCAGCATTTGACATCCAAATATTATATGGCTATATGATGTTAGGTAGGCTATTTCATCAGGCTTGTTATTCTAACTTTAAACAGCAAGTACAACATTAGAGAATATTTAATTTGGATTGTACCCACACACCTTCTTAAGGGTTTTCAGTGATTTTCTAATGCTAGGGTTATACTGGGTTAAGCTTGATATTTTGGAGCTCTTTGGTTTAAAGTCTCAGTTGGAGTGAAGAAGATATTTAAAAATTTAATGTCAAATAAGTATATATTTCCAATATACACATTCCACCACCATCGCCATCACCAGAACTACCTTCTATAATTTGCTTAATCTATGAATTCCCTGACAATAACCATCTTGAAAGACAGAAACACGAGAATGCAAAAGAAAGCTTGTGGGGGTTGAAAAACATATGAAAGTCAAAATATTAAAATGAAAATATTATATAAAAACTTTATTAATATAATAGTCTTACTTCAGATGAAAACAGACCTAAGAGAAGAGGAATTTCTCCTTGGAAGACATAGAATACATTTATTTACTTATTGGTCTGAAAATAAGGCAGGCAGTTCAGAAGGCAAACACCTGTCACAATGACTATCATCAAAAAGTCAACAAACGATAAGTGCTGGTGAGGTTGTGGAGAAAAGGGAACCCTAGTGCACTGTTGGTGGGAATGCAGACTGGTGCGGCCACTGTGGAAAGCACTATGGAATTTCCTCAAAAAAACTAAAAATGGAACTGCCTTTTGACCCAGTGATTCTGCTGCTGAGAGTGTACCCTAAGAATCCTGAAACACTTTCCTCTTTGAATGTCCATTGTTCATTTACACAAATACAACTGATTTTTGTGTTAGTTTTGTATTCTGCAACTTCGCTGAATTTGTTAATTCACTCGAACAGAGTTTTATTGTGGTACCTTTATAATTTTCTTTATATAATATTATGTCTTCTGTGAACAGAGATAACTGCTTTTTTCTTTCCAATTTGGATGTCTCTTATTTCTTTTTCTTGCCTAATGGCTCTAACTAGAATTTCCAATAATATTTGTGAATAAAAGTGTCAAAAGCAGGCTTCACGTTATATTTCTGATGTTACAGGTAAAGATTTAAATTATTCGTGATTGGGTATGATTTTAGCTATGAATTATTTTTTTATATATGGCCTTCATTATGCTGTGAAAATTGTCTTGTCTTATGGAATCAATTGTGTCCCCACCAAATTCATATGTTGAATTTGGTTGAAGATTGTCTTTTGATTACAAAATTTAATCCTTTTACAATGAAAGTAACTTTTGAAAAATAATAACTTTGCCATTGTGTTGTTCTCTGAGTGTTTATAGCTTTTGTTATTCCTCATTTCCTCCAGTACTGCTTTCCTTTATGTTTAGTTGATACTTTTGTACTGACACATTTTCTTTTGTGTATATTATATAGACATTTTCCTCATACTTATTATGGGTATTACATAAAATATTCTAATGTTATAACAGTCTTTTGTGAATTGTTACCTATTTATCTTCAATCATATACAAAAACTATGCTTCTATACGGGGTCCATCTCTCTTGCCTCTCTTTATGTTACTGATGTCACAAATTACGTCTTATAAATTTTGCATACATAAACATAGATTTATTATAATTTATACATGTTTTTTAATCATGTAGAAAACAAAAAGTGGAATTACAAGTTAAAATTATGCAGTAGATATTTTTATTTTTCCCGATGTATTTACCTTACTGGAGATCTTTACATCTTCATATGACTCTAAGTGTCTGCCTAGCATCTTTAATTTCAACAGTAAGGACCCCCTTTAACATTTCTTATAAGGCAGGTCCAGCAGCAATGAACTTTCTTAATTTCTTCTTCATTTTAAGAATGGCATTCCTAGATAGAGTTCTCAGTTGACAGTTTTTTTTTTCTTTTATCATTTAAAAATATATTACCCAATGCTGTCTGGTTGCCAAAATTTCTGTTGAGAAACTTGCTGATAATTTTTCTGAGGATCCCTGTATATGACAAACCACATTTCTCTTGCTGATTTTGAAATTTTCTCTTTGTCTTTGCATTTTGATATTTTGATTATAAATAATGTAGGTGCGAGGTTTTTTTTTTTTTTTTTTTTGGCTTTACCCTACTTGGAGTTCAGTGAAGTCTTGGATTTGTATATTCATATTTTTCAAATTTGGGAAGTTTTGGCTATTAATTCTTTAAATAAGTTCTCTGCCCCTTTCTCTCTTTTTCTTTTTGGACTCCAATAATGCACATATTGATTATAATTTATAAGTCCCTTAGCTTCCGTTCACTTTTTATCACTATTTTTTTGTTCTCCTCAGACTTCATAATTTCAAATGTCTTATCTTTATGTCCTCTGATTCTTCTGCATTATCATCAAATCTCCTGTCGAACTACTGTAGTAAAATTTTAAATTCAGTTATTGTATTTTTCAGCTCCATAATTTCTGTTTAGTTCTATTTTATAATGTATATTTCTGTGATGATGTAATTTGGTTCATGTATTTTTAAATTTTCCTTTAGTTTTCTTGTGTTTTCCTTTAGCTCGTTGAGCATCCTTAAAACAGATTTTTAATTAAATTTCTTGGGGTGACATAGTTTAATAAGATTATATTTCTTTCTATTAATTCTGATGTCTGTGTTCCCTCGGGGATTGTTTCTGCCACTTTATTTTCTTCCTTAGAGTTGGTCACATTTTCTTGTTTCTTTGTTTGCCTGTGTATTTTTTATTGGGTATTAGAAAAAAATGCCACTTCTCCCACTTTTGGCAGATTGGCTCTGTGCAAGTACAGTTTTCTACTTCTTAGCTGTGCATAATTTAAGACTTGAGGTCAACCTGTTGTGAAGCCATGAGGTCGTTTCAAGTCTTTTCTGAACATGTGTTGCCTGCACCTGTGTGTGCTTTTGCATGCCTGTGTGTAGTTTTGCAATTCCCTCAAAAGCATGGCTGCTTTTGTACGTCTTAATTTCCCAAAGAGTCTCACCCCAGTTGCTCTTTGGGACCTTAGATGTTTTATTTCATGTCTTCCAATACAGTGGAATGTCACTTCTCAAACTTAATTTATTCTGAAAAACTGTTTGAGAAACAATTTGTTCAAAAACCAAATCTCCTTTGTCACCTGAAAGATGCATGACTGATCATACAGGTATCAGCATGAAAGGGTTATCAGGTCAAGAATAGAGACCTAAAGTTTTGTTAGAATCAACATTTTTTCCACGAACAAGTTGGATGAGAAGCAAATTGTTTGGGAACCAAGACATTTGAGAACCGAGGTTTGACTGTACTTGCTCAGACTGGGCATCTGCAGGTCTGTAGTCCTCCTGGAGAATACGAGCAGCACTGTTTTCTGCCACCTTTCACAAACTGAGATCGAAGACATGCCACTTTCATCCTCTGATCTATGAAGTCAGGCCTAACTGAGACTAGTATTTTAAGCAAACCCAAGGCAAGTTAGAACATTGAAAAGTAGGCATGCTCTAATTCTTCATGTTTGAGGGAGTAAATTTGGAACTGGGTTCCCACCTCCTCCAGACCAAGACCACACTGCATCAGTGAAGAATGGGAACAACATGAATTCAAATGGCACAAAATTTCCTACAGTTTTGAATGTGACTGTTAATTGAACATTCACTTGACTTCTTCAGACATTGTGTCCAGTGCTTCTATTAAACTATTTCAATTTAGGCAGTTTTTTAAAATGTTTCCGTGGAGTAATAAGGGCTTAGAATTTCCTAGTATGCAGTTTTACTGATGTTCTACCTAATTTTTAAAGAGGATTTTCTTTTTACCCTCAATGGTTATGGACCACTAAGTCATTTAGGGATTCCTTTAAAACTTCATGCCAGTTTTCATGAAAAAGTAAGACTAAATTTTTCAAAGTACTGTCTCCCACAAGGAACTGGTAGTACTATCTTCTACAAAGAAGAAGTTTCTGTTAGATCCTCTTCCAGGAGAAATCAAGTTTGAAGCCAGATAGACCTGGGTTCATGCCCTGATACTGTCTCTTATTAGAAAATTATTTGTTATATTACTCATTTCTCTTTGTGCCTCAATTTTCTTATCTGCAAGGAGATATCACTATAAAACTGCAATTCTCACTTCACAGGATTGATGAAGGGATTGCATTAGGTAATACTTAAAATGCTTAGTAGCTGTCCTCATACATAATGAGTGCACACTTGTATATAATGACTAATATTTTTTAAAAACCAGGTTTTGATTATTACTAATCAATCTCTTACCATTATTTTCATAGAAAAATAATATACAGATTAAATTATACAACCTCAGAATAGACTCTAAGCTATAGATTCTTTTAAAAATCATTTTCACAATACTGTGATTATAATTAAATTAGGTAAAAAATCCAGTTCTCAACAGTTTTAACCAAGAGTACATCCTAGCATTCATTGTTTTTACTATTTACCTTAATAACTTTATATAAACAAGTTGTATTGACTATACTACAAATAGTTTTATGGATAATTAAAAGTGTAGATCAATTAATACCAGAAAGACCAACGTATTTTAAGTGACTTTTTTGTACTTGATAGGTGTTTACCAGCATTTTTGTAATCAATCTTAAATAACTCCATTCGACATGTAAAAAACATTTAACTACATGGT